>CAJPIZ010000859.1:0-20221 GCA_905368565.1 Medioppia subpectinata | reverse complement strand
CCCAGGTAATTTGTTTGTAAAATTGAATTTTCATCGGGATCTCAATGGTACTTGTGAAAATCTGGTCGGGACCAAATGTGTCAAACAGGGACTTATCCCGAAAAAAAGGACGAGTTGGTCACTCTATGTATGCGTGCATATCATTGATCTCCACTTTTAAATTGACAGCCGGATAATAATGCAAATATGTGCTGCACATGATCTCGGGTGTCACTGGCAATTCTACAATAGCAAGGTCAATTTTCAAAATATTAACATGATAAATAATAGTCTTAATGTAAGAGTTACTGGTAGTATCGTAACGGCACGTGTGAATGAGTGCATCGCCTGGCAGTACATGAATCCGGCGCTTTAAGTGCATAATATACTGGTATTGAAAATGGCAATGCTCATCCCGATTGACCATGCTCAGTTCACGGCCATGGCGTACGTGTTGAGTCCAACCACGGGTGCGGCGTTGGTGTGTATGAAACTGTTGGGCAAATATAGTGATGCCATGGGGTGGCAGCGCCCGAGACGAGCACTCGGAGGTCATGTACGCGAACAGATCTACTGCCGACCGATTGACCGGGAGGTCAGCGAATTGAGCCCAAACATCCATCCCTTATTTATTAGCACAATGTAAATTAAATTATATAATGTACAAATACAAGCAAGTTTGTTTACTACCGATTTTTATCAGCCCAGCGTCGTATTGCCGTAGTTTACTGACCACATGTATGCGCAGACCTGAACTGTCCCGTAGGCCCGGTGTTAGCGCCTGATTGATGTAATGTGTCTGTAATAGTATGTATTGGGCGCCACTGCGGCCACCAATGGCTACCCCGGTCTCATCGGGGTATGAGAAGGCCTAAATGATTATTTGATAGTGTACCGGATTGAGCATGATGAATAATTGTGAATTTAGCATATCATATCAAATTAATAAACACCTACTTTAGACCCTTTAGCAATAGCGCTAATTTGATTCCATAATTGCAACCTCGAGTCATTGCAATCAACGGCCAGATATGGCTGGTTATCAAATGGCGGGTCTTTTAATACGATTAGTTTCATGTGATGTACCTATGAGTCAAATATTTGCGTTTAAGTAAATGTAATGCATAAACAAAATGAGTTATAATTAATTTTAAAAATACAATCATAATAATTAACAAAACAAAACTAACCAATTGATTATTTTCGGCCTGAATAATGGGCTCATATTTAACAATATGGTGTTTTTGGTGAAATACTTGAGGCAATCGGTGTGCAGTGCATTGCAATGAGCTGTTTAGCACAGGAACCGGTGTCTTATCGTTGAGAAAATTATATGTTTTGGCAGTTTTCATGTCAGGCGAGATGTGCTCCGGGATGTCCGTCAAACTTATTTGCTTAATGTTGTATTTAATAACTTTAAAATCAATCTTATCTATGAGAAGACCGCTGCCCGTCGACCACACAATGTTTGTAGTGCCATCCTGGTCATTTCAACCATTATTAATATAGTGACATGCATACAATATAAATTCAATTAACATGTGGCTTTTATAATTGAGTTTTATAGCTACAGTATTACCTCAATTGTGTAGTCCATTGGATCGCATGTATTGAACGCGCGTTTAAACGCAAAACTCAAACCATTTGTTTGTTTTGTAGCGTTTATGAGATGAAAGTCATTACTGGTGTCCACTAAACCGATGCCATCGCTGTCCACATGTATGTCCTTATGATTACACATCAATTATTTTTGTAAATATTTGTTTTAATTATTTCAAAACAAATTAAAACACATGTATTTTACCAGTAGTTTATAATGAGATGTGGTGTCCGTCCAAAGGATACACATATCGGAGCCGCCGATGAGTCCGTCGGGAGAGAAACCGACGGCAAACCAGTCGTTGTTTGTGTCACTCATTGTCTGCACTCTAATAGTGACCGACTTTTGGTCATAAGTCCAGAACATGTGATACTTGTGCTGATCATCGAGTGATTCACTAAACGTGTAGTTATTATTAACTTTTCCATAATTATTGTCCGACAAGACATCAATTGTATTGATGTTTACACTAATAATTAATAAAACAAAATATTTAGTTTTATTCATGGCTTTAATGATTAATATTTTTAAATAGTTATTTAATAATAATAATAATTTATAGACAAATGTAAAAAAATATTTTATAATTATTACAAAACCCAGATTAAATTATTATAATTATTAATCAGTATATTATACTGTTTACTTTTATTTTGTGTTTGAAGCATTTTAATAAATTAAATTAAATGTAATTTAAAATTATGAAAAAGTAATATAATTTTGTTATTCGTTGTAAATTCTATTTTCAATACAGATGTTTAACGAGTTAACAAATTAATATAATAATTACGTGATAATCATGTAAAGACTTTAGTAAAAATTATAATGTATAGTAGTTTGTATAAGAATTTATAAGTGTAATACAAAATAATTGCATTACATATGAACTGGTATATGCTATAACATGCTTAGAAGTTTATGCATGTATTGCACTTATTGGTGAATTCATTGTGTTAAATGCATTGATATCTTAAAATCAAGTAATTTGTAATTTATATTAAATAAATAAATGTTCAATTATTAAATAAATATCAATTAAAACCTATTATAAAGTCAAATTACTATGAATTCAATTCAATAAGTACAATACATGCATAATCTTCAAAGCATGTTATAGCATATACCAGTTCATATACTATAAATTACACAAATTTATTACAGCAGATATATTTAATTAATAAATAAAAAACAAAATTATAATAATTTAAAAATAAAAATTTAATTTTTATTATTTTATTATCAATAATAATTAATTAATAAGAATTATTTTAAAAACATATTTACGTTATTCAATTATTAGCGCCATTATGGCATATAAATTGTATGCAAACATATCTATAGTGTTTTATTTATTTATCAATTGTCATGAAATAGTGGGCACAAATGGCCAACGAGTTAATCGTTCAAATAAACTCTCAAATCTGTACAAAAGCTTAGACAACGAGGACTTGTAAGTGATTTGTATAGTACATGTCATACATAAGTTATACATGTATTGTTTTTAAAATTAATACTAACTGTTATAGATTATGACCTAAAATGTTGTCGTACTGTATATTGTAGTCTAAGAATGCAAGCACTGGTGAGAGAGCACCAGCCCTTAGATTTTGGCCCGTCGTGGCCTGACTTTAATCCCACCGCAAGTGTATTACAAGCGATACAGAGTGTCGGCCGGAATGAGCACTTGGATGGCGCGCATACAATGACAGGTGACTGTCGGGGCGAACCCCGACTCCGGGCGGCTTTGAGCCAACTTTTTTCGCCTTTAATGAGACGGACGATAGACGCGGACAACGAGATTGTGGTGACGAGCGGTGCGCTACAGGCCTTGTATTTGGCGGCCAAAAGTTTCCTAAAGCCCGGCGACGAAGTGATACTTTTTGAGCCATTTTACCACGAGTTTTATGCGGCGCTTCATGTAATTCAAGCCTCGCCTGTGGCCGTACCTCTTAGCACAAGCGATGGCCAAACGGCCCAACAATCAAATGATTTAACGTACGATAGGCAGCAATTGGTGGCCGCCTTTACTAATAGAACCAAAATGTTTTACATTAATAATCCTAATAATCCTACCGGAAAGGTATTGTACAGTACATATACTATACGTTAGTTTGCTTTCAATGTATTTTTACAGACTTTCACTGAAGAGGAGCTGCTATTTATCGGACAGTTGTGCGAAAAACACGACGTGATTATACTGGCGGACGACGCCTACCAGTTTCACAACTACGGCGTTCAGCCGCACATTAGAATCGGTGACCATAATTATGATATTTACCATAATGTTAATTATTATTACATTAAAGTATTACTTAACAAATAATAAATAATACAACAGATATTAGCTGTTTGAATAAATAAGTATCTGAAAAATTATTTACATTATTTAAATGACAGCAACTTTGCCGGGAATGTGGAAACGGACGCTAACTGTGAGCTCAGGCGGGAAAGCGTTTTACCTAAACAGTTGGCGCTTGGGTTGGCTCATCGGACCCGAAGAGCTGCTGCGGTCTATACGCGTACGACTGTATCACTCGATCCAATCGGTGCCGCGCGTCGGCCAACAGGTGCTGAGGGCTATCATTGAGACGGAAAACCAAAGGCTAAACACCAATGACTCGTATTTCAGTCGGTGTCCAAAGCAAGTGCTGGACAAAAGGGACCGCTTTATAGCGGCCTTTGACGGTACGGGCGTTGATGTAATCAAACCAAACGCCGGTTACGTATTGATCGCTAACTTTTCAAACGTAATTAATAAAATTGATTTGTCGTCAGAAAAGGATACGAAACAAGGATTGCGTTTAACTTATTATTTCATTAAACAAATGGTTTGTTATGAAAAAATTTAATTTGAAATGTATTATTGTAATTTATAACTTATACCGTATTGTTTTTGTTATGTACAGAAACTATGGATCAATCCGGGACTAAACTATTACAGCAAACAACACAAACATTTGGCTGAATATGTGTTGAGGTTTTGCTTTTTAAAAACTAATGATTCGCTCCACAAGTTTGAAGCAATTATTAAATCATTATTTAAATAACGTATTGTAGGGGTAAATATGGTTTGATATACATAACATTTTTACATTGCTGAATTAATTAAATATTTTCATTATAATTAAATTACAATATTTGCATTATTATTAGTTATTTTGATAATGTTTAGTGATTTTTAAAAACATAGACAATAGAAATGCGATTATCTATTAAACAAAATAAGTACATTAAATATAATTAAGTTTATAACGTTTATGCAAAAAGTGCATTTACCTCATAAACACGTATTTTATTTATTACAAATAATTTCCAACATGAAAAGCCCATTTCATTTTTACCAAGGTGTTCTATTAAGGACATTAACTGCCGACAAAAATTAAATAAATAAATATTAATTAAATTATCAAAAATATTATTTTTATAAAATGTTTACCGTCCTGATAATATAATTAAATAAATAATTTACGTACATTGTCTAGTAATTTTAAAAATATTAATAAATAATAATTTATAATCTAACACAAGAAAACACGATGGCAAACTTTAATTGTCTTTAAATGAAAACAAACTGAGGATGTTATTATAATGATCAATAGATTATTCAATAACAAAAAATGTAAAAATTATTATTCTAAGTCAAAACATATTGTAACTGGATCATATTATAGTTTAAAAATTCAAAGTCAATTTCCGAGAAAACTAAACATGTTATTTTAAAAATTCCAACGGATTCATGATTTGAATGTGAAGTAGTATAAATATTAAAAGGATGCTTACATTAAAAATTGATTTTAGTTATTCAAAATAACGATTAAATTACAAAATGCTCGACAGATTCTTTCACCGGAATAATACCACTATCAATATATATATTATTTGAAAGATCTATTCAAACTTTACAATACTATGCAAAGAAACTTGTGGTATTTTTCTGGTGGAATGATCAGGAGCATTTTGTAATTTATGGTAACTAAAATTAATTTTAAATGAAATCATTTTTATAATATGTATGCTACTTTACTTTCACTTCATGGATCCGTTGGAATCTTTTAAATATCTTGTTTAGTTTTTTAGCAAATTGATTTTGTATTTTGAAAAATCTCCGAAAATATCTAAAAAATTCTTGACTTAAAATAATAATTTTTGTATATTTATTCTTCTTTATTAATGTTGTAATCACGAATAAATTTTTATAAAAATTTGACAATTTTTGTTAAACCTTTGCCAAAGTGTTTAATTTGTAACCTAGTGTATTATATTGATGGCATGCTGGTCTGCATAATTAATTAATGAAATTACTAAAAAAATTATTAATTAAAAATAATTTATAAAAATAATATATAAAAATTATCAAAATATTTCTATATGATACTTATTTGAACATTATATAATATTATTATAATATAACCACCTTGATCATATGGCAGACATATCGGGCACCATTACGGGCGGCAAATGAATTCAATAACTTATACGACTCGTGCGATTCACTGTTAACGGATGCGGCGGTCAATAAGACAAACAATACAATCGATGCCATAATTATAACGCAATAAATGTAAATCAATTTGACCACAATATTCATCGGGATAAATATGACGGCAAATGAATACATGACCAGTGCTGACGAGAACGACAACCAAAACACCAGCAAATACTTTGACCAATACGTGCGGTTATAGTCGGCTATTTCGGAGCACAACCGGTTAAATCTGGTAATTAACGTCAGTGTTTGCCAACTATTACCAGCTTTAGTACTGGTGCTATTGGCCCGCAATCCTATGCAAATGTTATCAGATTTAAGCTTTAAATACCGGCAAAGTATATACAGGTATAGCGTTTGAAAGCCCAGAATATTCCACAAATAGTTACACCAAAACGAGAAGAATATACCGTTCGGTACGCCATATATGAGTGTCGTTTGTAACGGGGTTTGAACGTAGTATATAATCACCAGCTGCTGGCCGGCGGCAAACCAAAAAATTAGCCTGGCATTCCAATAGGCCATCTGACAAGCTCGCTTAGTTAACCTAGCTAGTTTGACAACTTGATCTAGTTGAGCTAAACCAATCGATGCCGGTGTTATCTCACCGGCAATCATACGGAATACGCGCATAAATGTAGGCATAACTCCACGCTTGTAGTTGTATTGGTAGATGAGCTGGGTCGCCTGATAAAATGGTGTCATTAAGAGCAAGGTGGTGTTCATGACGACGCGATTATTAAGCAAGTATGGAAAATCGCCCAGGGTCAAATGAAGTGTTTCATTCCCATCGCCCGCATACAAACAGATGATGGTCTTTATGGTGAATAATGCGAGATATATGTGCATAAATATGGGTGTATTGTACCATGGTCGGTTAACATTGCCATAATATACTGGATTAACCTCTAGGCCGGAACTGTATAAATGTCTTGTAGCAGGTTTATACGCCAATTGATCAGGCAGTGGTTTATTTGGATCTAGGTAATCCGTCATTTTTGCCATGTTTATAAGACTTATTTTATAAAATTATTAAATATAATATTATATTATTATATGATACGTCTGTATATAATATTATCTTATATTGAATGCATCAAGTGTATAAAAAAGCAATAAATTTTAATTTAATTAATACAAAAACATATTATTTTAATATTTACTGTGTAATTGTCACTATTAAATATTGAAATAATATGTTTTTGTATTTATTAATTGAATTTTAACATGAACTAAAATACTAGACAGACGTATCATATAATGATATAATATATTTTATAATAATCTATGTAATAAAATTGGAACTTGAAATGTATATAAAAAATTTTATGATTATGTTTACAATAATTATGCCATTGTTGCATCTTTAATAATGACAAAATATTGTTTAAAAATACTTAAAAACATTTTATTATATAATTATTATTAATATTATGCTATTTCCAATAGAATTATTATACATTTATTATGATAATTAATTGTATAATACACATAATAAGTGATATAATTGTTTTTTGAAGCTTAAAAAAATATCATAATCATAATTGGCAAAATGTAATAAAACTTTAAATTGCCATTTGGATCAATATATTTAATGAAATAGTTGTCAGTTGCTTAATATACACTTAATAAAAAATTAAGTGCATTTAGAAGTAAGTAATTTGTTTACAACTGTTGGGCGGAAATCTACATAATGGTCACAAAAAAATATATAGATGTGCTGTCAGAGTTGGGCGCATACATGGCCGCCGAATTGTTGAATGAAATACTGGAAGCTATTAACTTTTTACACGCACTCAATCCCTGCCAATATTGCACCATTTTCATAATAACAATACTAGTAAATTATTAATAAGTTTACTTAATTAAAAATACATGTAAAGTAAAAATGTAAATAATAATGGTTTATTGAATACTTTTTATATGAAAAATATAAATATAAAAATATTGCTTAACAAAATTCTTGTTGAGTTAAATTAAAAATAAATTAAATTTTAGTTTAAATTTTATTGTTTAAAATTAAATATTTAACTAATTATAAATTAATAATTGCAAATAACAAAAATAGTACATAATATGTATTAATGTGTTATAATATGTAAAATATGTAAATACATTATATTTTAATTAACCATTCGAATAGACTAACCAATCATCGCACCGAACGTGCCGATGAAGGCGTGGCCCACATCAAAAACTGGTCTTGGTATAAATTTTGTGAAGATCCTAGGTGTCTTATCCACATTGACCAGTGCTCTGTACGCCATCACATGGATCGATTTAAATGTGATAATTAAATTGGCGTTGCCTGTTTCGGGCCAAGGGCACGTGGTATTTCCCGCAAATGGCAATGTGAACGCCCATAGGCCATTCACTGCCGCTATAAACTTTACGTCATAATCGGGTTTATCTCTCGGAAATAGTAGTCTAGTCTCTGTTAACCATTTATGGAGAAAGCTGTAAAATAATTAATTTATATTAGATTACTTATTATATGAACTATTAATATAATAATTAATAACATACATTGTATCATACCATACGCAATGTTTATAATGAATCTTAAATACAGTGGACTAATTGGTCTAAAATGTAAGTTTGAATTTTATGTAACATAGATGAAGAGAGGTGAATTCGGTAAATCATTGCATTTTTTAACGAATAGCTCTGTATTTTGTATCATGGAAATTTAATACAAATTATTACAGTGCATTGCATGAGACAATTTTTAACAAAACAGTCTCTTAATCACTAATTACATAACAATATGTTTCTTATACACACGTATACCTTAACTACAATTCGGGCAATGCATCAAAGCATTCAAAATTTACAATATTATTTTTATGATACTTTAAATATTTAAATAGTAAAATAAAGTGCTAGCACACAAAACACACACCACAACACTTGGCCCACAGTAGAGGAGGTTCCGGGTTGGGCGGCCTCGGTTAGTACCCTGGTCAAACGCTGCCGTATCGGCACCATGAGTGAGGTCTTATTGTTTTGTTGCTTAATAAAGTCCATGAGCTGATTGACGCCGTTGTCGGCGCCAGTGTTCAATATTTCGCACCATAAGTTCAACACTGGAAACAACGAGTTCATTGACTCCATTAAACCCGTGGCCATAAAGCTCGAGCCGTAGTGCTTGTAAAAATAGTCACGTAACTTTTTAACAAACGGTGTTTTGCTTCTGGTGGGGTTAAAACAATAGGGTACAAGTTTGTTCAAGGTTGGATTTTAATTGTATGTGTGTTTTAATAATGCTAAATTATAATTACGGTTACATTGGACAGAATCTATCCATTGCTGATTTTTTATCGGTAATAGCGGGAAGGTCGGCGTCGCCAAAATTATAGCCTACCCATAAATGCTCGTCGTATTGCTTCTCGGTCCATTCCGCACTATTTAATATATCTGCATCTAGGTACAAAATTTTAACTATGTTAAACATTGTATAAAATATGTGTTTCTATAATATTTTCTATTGATTACAAACTCCATTTTAATGCTGACTTATTTACATTATTTAAGATTAATTGGCAATTATGTGATTAATAAAGTAATTAAAATAATGGTAGTAATAATACTTACGAGATATTACGAGTAAAATAATTATTTCAATCATATTTATATAATAAGCAATGATGTTCACAAAACAACACTATTAATACAACAATTTTAAATAAATAAAATATTTGCATGTTTTTAATTGATTTACTTAATTAACCGTCTGATTATATGGCTAAATTGCCCACGGCGATTATATCGTGGCTCATATATCGTCCAGTAATTTAATACATTTAATTTACATGAGTGAGATGGCAGCATAAGCGAGAAAGTTATGCTATGCCCAAAAAATTACACCAATTATATGGATGACGGAAATCGTCCAAATTATTAACACAGTATATGCTATGCATTAGTGCTATGTGTAGAGTGTATGAGTGGAGTATATGTGTTTGCATAGGGCATGCGTTGTAAATAGTTTGTTTTGTTATCATTGTATGCTTAGAGGAAATTGCCCATAAATTATATGGTCTATAATCTTGACCCCATATTCCTATTTAAATAAGAATATGGGGTTATATCTAAACGTCATTTATTGACACATTACAAAGGCAAAGTTACTAATTATTAAACCCAATATAAAACTCAAATACTTTACAATTATATAATTAGCAAACTATCTCTTGTAGTGATTAAAATTATAGTTTAATTAAGTTACAAAGTAATATAAGTTACATTAAATTCAGTTATTATTTATTTAATATTCAGACAAACAATTAATTTCATAACTATTAAGATTGAGTCAAATATAAGAAATACAAAAATCAATATTCTATTCATTGTCATTATAGTCTTTTCGTTTGCATTCAAGACAATAGTAAACCACATGTGATTTGCATATAAGCCGTTGACAATCTTCACACCGAATTGATGCTCTTTTATTGACACTTCGCGGACACAAATCACATCGTGTATTATTTTTGTGAAGTTTGATTGGTTGCTGAAAAACTGATGGCATTTCGTCCACTTCATTACTTAAAACATTGAACACATTTTCAATCAATTTTCGCAAATCGTGTAAAAGATTAGTTTGATTCAATCTTTGTGTTGCCAAAGGCTTGACAATCATTATCACTATCATCGCATAGCTTTTCAGCGTTTTGCTCAATGTCTGATGAATGTGACGACTCTTGTATGTCATCAACTTCTTCACCGCTTGTATTGTCATCAGCGCTGTCGACATTCAGCATGTCTTCGAGTTGTTGTCTATATAACACAGTTTTGCGGCTCATTTTTAATCACATTTAAAAGTACATTATTATTAAATTGTTGTTTACATGTGTTTACATGTGTTTAGTTGTTTGAAGTGTATATTTATATGTAAATAACGTTTAGTCATAACCCCATATTCTTATTTAAATAGGAATATGGGGTCAATATGATATATAACATAATTTATGGGCAATTTACTCTAAGCATACAATGATAACAAAACAAACCATTTACAACGCATGCCCTATGCAAACACATACACTCTACTCATACACTCCACTCATACACTCCACACATAGCACTAATGCATAGCATATACTGTGTCAATAATTGGCACGATTTCCGTCATCCATATAATTGATGTAAGTCTCGACGCGCGCGCTATCTATCCATCGTCTGCAATGATTTCGTTGATAATACTCTAAAAATTTCCGTTAATTTTATTGATTTGCTATACATTTAACTTTTATGTAAATACTTTTGATTCATTTCCATAGGATCCTTTATGTAGATACTTAAAATTCATAGTGTATAACATAATTTATGGGCAATTTACTCTAAGCATACAATGATAACAAAACAAACCATTTACAACGCATGCCCTATGCAAACACATACACTCCACTCATACACTCCACACATAGCACTAATGCATAGCATATACTGTGTCAATAATTGGCACGATTTCCGTCATCCATATAATTGATGTAAGTCTTGACGCGCGCGCTATCTATCCATCGACTCTCACAACAGCTGAAATGAGTTGTCCACAAGTCCATACAGGGAAGTCGTGAAATAGTGTGAGAAATGGGTAGTCGATATGTGGCGGCGCTAGTGTTTTTGTTGTGATTTTGCAAATGCACTGAAATGTTAAGGGTTTAAAAAGTTACACGTTTGATATCGTGGGCGTTTTNTGTTTTTGTTGTGATTTTGCAAATGCACTGAAATGTTAAGGGTTTAAAAAGTTACACGTTTGATATCGTGGGCGTTTTTGAAAAGTGACCTCTCTTTGAAAATTCACTGCTCGGACACCAGATATGCAAATGAAGTTTTGATTAATCCAAAAGGGGCTCAAATGTTTGGTTGAGGAATAGCTGGAATTTTTTAACACTGACTTGAATACCTGATTTTAGCCAAAAGTTTTAAATTACCAAGTGCATTAATGCACAGATGATACAAATAAAGTGTTAACATAGTTTACAACTTGATCAATCACATAATACAACATTCTAAAAATTAATAGTAATTATATCGCTATATAAATACAATGTAATAGTCAAACGGGATCGACAACTATGACGGATAGTTTTTTGCACACAATTTGCGGGCAGACATTCCCCACAGGATTTCTTGTCGAGTGCGTTGAGTACACACTTGACTACAAGCCTCTACCGGGAGATCGCATACTACTAACGTTCCCCCGTTCGGGCACTTTCTGGACCGAATACGCGGTGCTGTGTGTGTGTGGCCAGCGGTGGTCGAGTGGCCGACATTACCGTCGCTGATATGAAGCGATACTTCATGAAAAAGTACGGCGCCCGAGCGCGCACACCCGCCAACTGATTGATCGGCGCCGGCATTACTTTCCTGTACACCCATTGCCTGGAAGTGCTGTCTAGATTCCAAATGCCATGATTCTATTGTATATTATATATTTTTAAAATTGAATTAACTTTAAATGAGTAAAATATTTGCTATAATTGTTTATACACTTATCTTTTGCATAAATATAAGATATATTTAACTATCTATTTTGATGCAAATCTCTTTATGCAAGTTTGTTGTTAATATCTGTTATATTTATCATATTTGACTAAAATTGTTGCTATGATTAAATGCAATAAAAGATTGAATTTGAATTGCACTGTTTTTAATATCAAACTAATATTGAATATTGTATATGAAACACCTTAATTGGATTAACAATAAGAATTTAATATTTCAATTTAGTTTTAATTAGTTTTATGCAATTTATAAAACCACTCCTAGTAAATAAACATGTATTGTTATTACATTTATTTATACGTTACACCCATTTCTATAATTAAAATGATTGCAACGAAAATATTTTCTGTACCGACTTATAGAAAAACATGTATTGCGTATTAAGTCTGACATTATTTAGCCAACCATTTTAATTAGCAAATAAAGTTAAATAAACAATGAATATAGGAATAGTAACGGTGATCGGTTCGGGAGGCCANGTAACGTATGCGGCCCAACGGAATCTCCTTTGGCGCAAGTTTGTAGATATTGCTAAAGTTACTGATTACATTGACATCACGGTTTGTGCTGGACAGTGGAATAGGTGTATTGCAATCTTCAGATGTTGATTGGGTTTGATCTGTCATTATGATAAACACTCAATGTGTCTATTGAACAATTTGTTTTGCTGGTCAAGCGGTAATTTACACGTCTCGTCAATTATGTTTTACAACTTAATAAATCATTTCCGCTTTTGTCATGTGTTTCGATGTTTTGTTCGGTGTACAGATGAAAGTGGTATTGAATGATAGTGGTGTTGGAAAACGTTACTGGGCAGGTCAGTCAGTTAACCTGTGTAAATACATCGAATTGTTAATAATGTGTTTGAAATTGAAATTCTTATGTTTGAATAGGTAATTATATTTTTAAATTATAAAAATGTAATTTAATGTTTAGTTAACAATAAATGTGTATAATGTCATGTCTTAATCCAAATTCATTATTAATCCTTGTTTTGTCAAAAAACACATACCTTTCCGTACAGATAGTAATCTCTGGTAAACGCAAACTATTGCTCGGCTTTACGTTAACGCTATAGACATTGGGATAACTGAAGTAATTTGTTGTTAACTCTACGGCCCCATAGAATAGCACACAAAAACTTAAAACTTTTGCAATCAATTTAATTAAAGTTGCAAAATTAACACTATGAGTAATAAAGCAATTCATTTGTATTATAATACACAATAACGCCATGATTATTGTAGAAATCCAATATATTGCTAAAATTGGAGATATTTTAAATATATAAAATATTTGTTGTAAATTAATTTTTATTATACACTTATCTATTATTTACAATATCTAATGAAGTGTCTACTTTGAAATCAATTTCCTTATCCAAGTTTGTAATTAAAAACTTTTATATTTATAACATATAAATAAAATGGTTGCTATAATTTTATGCAATAAAACATTGCATGTCGATCCAATGTGTTTAATATCAAACTAATATTAATTGAAATTTTATATATGGAACATCCTTATTATATAAAGATATCTTAGATAGGCATGAAATCTATGAAGTTTAGAAATGTGTGATCAACAGTTGAAATATATAACTTATATAATGTAAAATTAATTCACTGTATGTAACAAAATAGTTAACTTTATGTTAATAAATATATTGTGATCACAATTAACGGAGTGACTATAATTGTAGTTATATTGTCGTGAATGTGAATCAGTCACTCCTGGTAATATTCCAGTCAACTATCAAGGTGACTTCGATGAGCTCACCCACCATTCATCACCCCTATCTATCACCTCATATGCATACGAAATGCATACTTATGTACTCATATTATACTTACCTTTAGGTCATAAACAGAGTATATAAGACTCACTCTTTTCTATGTATAATTTGCAGTCCATTTCCGCCTCTCTTCGAAGGCATTTCTCTCAATACTCTCTCTAATAAATAGTTGTTATATATGTTAAGCCTGTGTAACGTTATTTAGCCCTCACTTAGGAGATAATACCGTCGGCGACCACACCTCTCAGTCGTGACAGTAGTGGTCATACTTTGCCCGCAAGTTTGCTCACTACCGATCTCGACAATATATTAGCGTTGGTCAACCGGACAACGCTACAAAAGTATAGGAAATTCAATAAATATTTAAAAACCGGTTTGTATGAAAGAAGTGTTTTTCTAAAAGAAGTTTCCCCAAGAGAAGTTGCACTGTATAAAGTTTGTCTCATACTTTATATATCGTAGCTTATATACCGTGTAATTTATAGATCAAAGTTATGGTTAAGCGATAGCTTTGTCACGCAATACATGTTTATCTATAGGTCGGTACTGTTTAATGAAAATATTTTTGTTGCAATCATTTTAATTATAGAAATGATGCAACGCTTATGAAATAAATGTTTACTAGAAATGGTCTTATAAATTTAATTATAATAAATTTAATAATTAAAATATTAAATTTATTTGAATATACAGATACTGACAACCGAAAGTGGTCACGGTAATAATTGATTTACAGCTCAGCCGATTGGGATATCTAAAAGCTGACTTTAACATCTTAAAGCCAGATAGACTGGAGATGTTTTGGTGTATATAAAGTTATATTAAACAATCTTGGTATATTTTTAAAATTGATCTTTTTACAGACAAATTTTTCCATAGAAAAACAATGGAGTATTTATAATTTAACAAAATCTGTATAGCTAAAACTAAAGGTGCTAGATTAATTCTCTCTTCACCATTTGAACCAACGTTAAAAATAAGTCGACACTTATATTAACGTTTTATACAAAATTTTACTGTAACAGAACAAGATTGTAACAAAATACAGCAAACATATCTCTCCTTTTAATAGAAGTTATATGCAATATTTAATGAATTATCAACAAAATGCCAATATACCTGTCAACTTATTTTTAACGTTGGTTCTAATTCTTAAGACAGAATTAAGCTATGACTTTTAGTTTTTGTTGTACAAATTTTGCTCAAATATACAGCATATGGTTGAGCTAGGTTGAAAATATTTAGTGTGTGTATGTACAATATTGTTCTATATTTGTTTCTAAAATTTTGCTATATTATCATTATTGGTTAGGAAATTATTGTAATTTTAAGTGCACATTTATTTATTTGTGGCTATTTAGATAATATGTTATCCCATAGCATTGTTATCCCATAGCATTGTTATCCCATAGGATAGCATTGTTTCTATGGAAATATTTTTCTGTAAAAAGATCAATTTTAAAAATATACCAAGATTGTTTAATATAACTTTATATTGTAACGTCAGAAGAGTTACGTAATGCTACAATTGTTAATACATGTTGTCGTGGACATGGTGTAATGAAGTTATGCCATGTCCACTCACTACATGTATTAACAACAGAACAACAGGTAATAGACTCAAAGGCAAAGGTCTGTAGACACACATACAATCGCTGTGTGAGAGAGTTGCTTAGTGTTAATAATACATGTTGTGGTGGACATGGTGTAATGAAGTTATGCCTTGTCCACTCACTACATGTATTGGACTACAGAAGCAATATTATCTGAATTGCCGTTTCCGGACATCCTGTGTGTATGGTAGCGACACACTCTCTCAACGAATCACAATTATTATGTACAACACCACCTGTACCGCATTACTTCAATACAATTCAAGATGAGTGAACATGTATTAGACTACAGAAACACACAATGGGCTCGAAGACAAAGGCCTGTAGGACACACACTATTACTGTGTGTGAAGGCTATTCTGTACAGTATGTGTAGTATAATGTAATACTTATACCTTTATAGATTCACATCACGTACAGACATTATAGGTTCAGTTTTTGACCTTAATTACTACACCTTGAGTCTCTCTGAATGTCATTAGACACCCTGCATACATGACATAAACTCATAGCATTCCCTGTATTAGAAATCCCATTAAAATACAAGTTATAATAATAATAATAATAATTATATTCCTAACCAATCAACATTAGTGTAAGCATTGACGCATTTGTTAACCAACCAATTGTTAAACAAACAGATGCACGATCAACAGGTACTTAAACGGATATTTTGGTCGGGAGACCGGACCAAATCATTGCAATCTCTGAAACCCCTGAAATCCAAATTGAGAACAACACTTGTCTGCACAGTAGTGAAGGGTCGACTATTGTCGCCATTTTGTATTCCTTTGTTTTATGTTTGAGCATTAATAAAAGACTTCACAGTCCCAAAGCTCGTAAGTGTATTATTTGTTCGGGCCACTAGTTGCCCGCTCTTTCTCTCCCAATCCTATTCCCTTTCCCCCCTTTCCTCCCGTGCCTCATAAGCACACACACAACCATACCCGCTAATTAAGGCTAACTGTTGGTCACTTCCTGGGCAACAGACTCACGTCTGTTGACACTCCCGTACCCTCTGTGTCTTCGGGCACATACCCGCCAATTGCGGCTCATTGACCAAACATCGCGAGACGGACGTGGAGTGGACGTAGAGACTGTTGGCCTGTGCATTGAAGCGACTATTGGCCGTTCATTGGAGTGACTGGTGGGCGTCTATTGGATACACTGTTGGCCGTTCACTGTTGAAGACTGTTGAGGGCTGTCGTGATCAAACGGACCGGATATTGGTTCGGACTCTACTGAACAAAGACAACAGTAGAAAGACGCCATCCGACTAATTGGTGGGGCTCGTGTCGACCGCTACCGTATCGTCGCCAACAACACCTGGCCGTCTACCGCTCGAGACGTAACGCCACGCATAGGGACGACAACGAGACCAGTTAGCCAGATGCCGGGAGCCGACGCCACATCGCGGTGCGCATAACCAGACGAACAACGAGACGACGATCGCTTGCAGACGGGTCACCACCGCAGTGCACATCAAGACTGAAGGCCCCGTCGGGCAGAAAGAGTGCGAGTCGTTGAGTGGTGTGCGCGCGATTATAGGCTCAGGGCTCGACCGGACGTCGCAAATGGTGGCGCGTAGTAGGATTCTTACCACCTGAATCCAGTGCCGTTCTTCAATACTCTGTTTCTGATTGAGTCTGGTATATACCACAGACTCCTGAGACTATTGAGTTTACTCCGCCTCAGTAAGATCGTGCGAACAGCCGATCCTGAAAAACACGGTGGACTCTACCCCCGTTTGTTTATTTCTAGGCACAGTTGTGAACTTCCCTCCCGATCTTAAGATCTTGTACTTTCGTGATATTTCACTCGATATACTGCCCGTATCCTAAGTTCACACTGTGCCCTGGTTCCGTAACGACTTCACAACTCAACACAACATGGCCGTCGAGGAAGGAGTCCAAGCATACCCTCTACTGTTCAACACCGAGATTCAACAAGTATCACTAGAGCTAAGCATTTGCTGTCCGCACGATTTGTATTCTAATAGCGGAAAGAATGCTCTCAGAGTACTCAAAACAGACACAATAATCACAATTTTCGACACGCCAATGGATTCACAAGACATGATTGAGAACGTCGGTTATCGGTTTGTCAAAATCGGGGACAACAATAACAGTGATGTTATGATCAAAATGGATGAGATTGTTACAGTAATGGCGTCGATGACTTCAACAAAACATACACCATTGATAATCTGCTCTGAGAGAAGCCATGACTCCGCGTTATATTGTGCAGTATTTTTGATGAAATACTCCGGTTGGTCATTTGATATGGCCAAATCAATGGTCACAAACAAACAGTTACATCGTGTGATCACAAAATGTGCCGAAACGCAAATAGCACTTTATCAAACAATGCACTTTACCTTAGACATGAATGTCGTTGAATTCAGAAGGCATTTGATGTTGAACTATATTAGTGATCAACCGATCATTTCGTTTGGGCCATACTTTGAGGCAAAGACATACGCCGAAGCCGAGAACATTGTATACGTCGGTAGAGCTTACAAATGCCGTCGCTGTAACAAAGCATTGTTTCACGAGATAAACACTATAAGGTCGACATCTGGGCCAGAGATTTGTTGTTACCGCATTTACGTTGAACCGATGGTTTGGATGTGGCCTCAAATGATAAAATGGAGAGAGACTGATACTGAATTTCAGTTGAAATGTCAAAAATGTTTTCAAGTATTTGGGATATATGATCCATACTTCCGTGTAAAGGCAGACCCTTGTTGTCTGAGACACCACACAATACGCTCGTATTTATTCATTAGAGTAGACAATTATCTTTGTAAATGATTGTTTAATGAATAAATTACAAAAAAAAAAATTTTATTTAGAAACATATATGTAACACTAATCTACTTGTTTGTTTGTTTATTGTTTATTTAATGTTAAACACATTTATAGCTTTATCTTAATTTTACAAAACATTTATTAGAGTCTGGAATACACAAACACAATTTCGCCATTTTACTTAAAATTAACAAAACTCTTGTGACATCTCACGTATCTTACTACATAATTATGGTTTACACTATACACTCGACCTATACACCTAGTATTAACAAATTATGGTCGCCAGTTTTTTTTATGTTATAAACACAAACATTGTTTCTCTATTATTGTTTCAATTAAACATACACATGTCAAATCCTACATATTTTATCCTATGCTTTTGTTATACACAACGCCCACAACATGAACACATAGTATAGACCAATTATTGCCGCGGGTTTAATAATTATAGTTAATTAAAAATTCTATAAATTATGTTTTTTTTGTATTATACACACATTGTAATACCTATCCCAAATACTACACACGTGTCGTGATATTTAAAATTTTTTATTGAAAATTTTTGCTATTTGCATTCTGGCCACTAATTGTTTAATAATTGACATCTCACGAATTTTATTTAGTTAATACACTTTATGCTAAATTACTTATAGAATTAAGAAATTTCGATACATTATTGTCGCCAGTTTATTAATTATGACCAATTTAATTTTTATAAATTTTTACAAAATAACATATTTGTGTGTTTGTGTAAACAAATATTTTAATTATGTTGGTCATTATAAATTAACTGTTAACAAAAATTAAAGTTTAAATATACACTTAAATACATCAAATATAATGAATATGTTTCTAATTCTCGACTAAAGAAAACACATTTCATTTATTTTAAATTAATTAATTAATTATTATTATCAAACTTCTATGACATGACATTATACACATTTATTGTTAACTAAACATTATATTACTTATACAAAGTAATTCTCGACTAAAGAAAACACATTTCATTTATTTTAAATTAATTAATTAATTATTATTATCAAACTTCTATGACATGACATTATACACATTTATTGTTAACTAAACATTAAATTACATTTTTATAATTTAAAAATATAATTACCTATTCAAACATAAGAATTTCAATTTCAAACACATTATTAACAATTCGATGTATTTACACAGGTTAACTGACTGACCTGCCCAGTAACGTTTTCCAACACCACTATCATTCAATACCACTTTCATCTGTACACCGAACAAAACATCGAAACACATGACAAAAGCGGAAATGATTTATTAAGTTGTAAAACATAATTGACGAGACGTGTAAATTACCGCTTGACCAGCAAAACAAATTGTTCAATAGACACATTGAGTGTTTATCATAATGACAGATCAAACCCAATCAACATCTGAAGATTG
>CAJPIZ010000858.1:0-20243 GCA_905368565.1 Medioppia subpectinata | reverse complement strand
CATTAATGATAGAAAACTAATGGAAAGTATTATGAGATAAATATATTGTACATTATATACGGAGAGAGAGAGAGAGAGTAGGATAGCATTCAAGAATAGTTGAAATTGATTTATTTTAATGGACAAAATTGGTTTGGATCTCAATATATATCAAAATTCCAGTGAAATATTTACCAAATAACACAACAAGTCGTTCACTAAAGCATTTGAGTGACTATTATTATGATGACAGGTATTACTTAATGATTATTAATAAGGCATTAACTTAAGGCATATTCAACGAAAGTTATTATTTCGGAGGCAATCATTATTGGGTGGAGTAATGCTCTCTATATTACACATAATAGTGTCCAAACCTATAGAAATTTGAAAATTTGATAAAATATTAATATAAAATGCATTGTATATGTATTTTATGGCATATAAATAATCTATATATTACTTATTATTTTCAATTTCACGCATTTCTGGTTTTAAAGGGATTTTCATATAACTTAAACAATAATATGTTTTGTATTTTGCACTGATTTTTATAATGTATATCCAGAAAATATTTCTGCATTTAATAGCTGTGGACTTGAATTGAATTTAATATTGAGTTGAATTTTATCCACAAAATAGTATTATTTTTTATAGGAATAACTTCTTTAAAAACTGAACAATCGATAGATTTGTGATTAAAAATGTTTATGGAATAGAAATCTTTTGATAATAAAATAGATTTTATATATAAAAGAAAAAATTTAATATATTATCAAAGATTAATGGATGAATTCAAGTCTTGTATTCGCTTTAAAAGTTCTTTGAATTTGGACTCGTTTTGAAATTCTGGTCAGACTTTATATTACAGACGCAATCGATAATTGTAACGATCAAATGTGTTTCACTTTATCGTTGAAAATAAGTGTTAACAAATCCATTATGATTTCAATTGTTTTATTCAATCATCAAAATCTTACGTTAATCTATATTATTATTCTGTAAATACAATATTTTATGCATTAATATCATATGTTTAAACATATTTTTTAAGTACTAATAAAATTATATTCTAAGAGAATGGTATTATTTATAATAAAAAGTTACTTAAAAATCAATTTCATTTTATATTAAACAAAATAAGATTGTATTTGAGATAAAATGTTTGTTCAAACTATAACTCGATTATAAACTCTGTTATACAGTATTGTGTTATTTTTGTTTTAATGATGTTTGCCTAAAATTATAAACGATATCTAATGAGATGAACTTGCTAAACTCAAATATTTTATTATTTATACTGTATATTTATACCAATTTATTATAATATACTAAACATAATATATCGGTGCACTTCAGTACAGATACTATTCAATTGTTAAGGTCGATCACGTGTAAACGCTATGATTCTTGTGTAAATATCAAAATATATAAACCCATCAACAGGTAAACAATCCTTTTATTAAATGCTATAATTAGTCACAAATACTATTTTAATGATACAATTTAATTGTTTCCAACATTTTTCAAAAATAAATCATTTGGTAAACAGTGTTAAACTATTAAATCGCTAATTATTCATATCTTCCATACTCTGCATAATTCTGTATATTATATAATAAAATGTTTTATTCATATTCTGTCGTCAATTCGTTTAATAATTCTTATCAAACGATTAATCAGTTAAGACTCGCATTGATTGCAGGACTTTATATAAAATGATGAATTGTTTGCATATTAATGTGTCAATGAATGCAAATAAGTTGTGATATTATTAATATTAATAGCAAACGTTGATTAAAATTTTAATTTATCGCAAAAGTCTCAGACAAACGTAATAGTAATTATCACTTTCGTTCAAATCCACAGTAAATACAGAATATTTTCGTCAATGCATTAAATATATATATAAAACAAATATAATTTGTATTTTAAATTTAATATTTACATATAAACAGATCATATTGTAAAATAAAATCACTATTTATATGAATACAGTATCAAATATGTGTTCAGATTTAATAAATATTTAAAGAATAACATGTATTTAATTAATGAATGAGAAGTATTAAAAGGAAAAATAGGCATTAAATAGCTTTTTTGAATGCAATCACAAAGTACTCAAATAATTGCTTCAGTAAATAGAGCTCATCTATTAATTATTAATTAATTGCAATAATTATCGTGTCATCAAACGCTTGATATAAATTCAAAAAAAAGTAAAATAATATAACGATTGGAAGAGATATATAGAAAAATATGATGAAATGAATACAAACTTACAATCTTATGATTCAAATGAGTTAATTCTTTTTCGGTCACTCTTTTGGGGTCCGCATCGGACTCGTGTGGCTTAGGGTCAGTAACTTTGTGTCCGAAAAACATAGAGGAGAACATTTGTGTGAAGAATTGATTCAAATTAACATTTATACAATTGTTTGAATGAGGCATTGAATGAATAACTGGTGCCTTATATTTGCCACAATTGCCAGAATCTACACTCTCTTCAACCAAATCTAAACTATAATTATTTGTTCAAATGGAGAACATTAATGATAACTAAACGACTTGCAGTAGATGTATATTTATATACATAGTATGCCATCACAGCCTCATAGTGTCAAAAGAGACACAGCCATCACCACAACTGAATCGCGATTGTATTCAAAGTGATGGCCAGTATTATTGGCATTACATTCGTATCTTATAGTATAGAGTATGTGATCCATAAGAGGCAACGCATGCCCAACATTACAGACTAACAAACAACTGTTCCCTAATGTTCTCTCTATTGATCCGTTGGTCGACTGCAATCGTACACTACATCCAAACGATCCTCTTTTTAGTTTACTTTTTCCTATAATTTTCTAACACTCTTTCCATAATCTCAAGCAATTGATTGCATCGCTATTAATACCGAGACCTCATTAATGCCAAAATGTATGATTTGTTAGTCGTTTCCTAAAAACTAATACTCACTCCTTCCCACATTCGCCTCTCTCTCTCTCTCTCTTGATCCGTTGGTCGACTGCAATCGTACAATACATCCATATACTATGTATATAAATATACATCTACTGCAAGTCGTTTAGTTATCATTAATGTTCTCTCTCTCTCTCTCTCTCTCTCTCTCTCTCTCTCTCAATATAAAGCTCTCTTTATTTGAGCGAAAATTCGTGTCTAAAAGTGTTGAGATGAGACACGAATATGAATTGTTGAAAAAAAACCTAAAAATACTTTACTTTATAAAAAGTGTGCCCAAATGTAGCTAAAAATGCTGATCGATAGTCACAAATATAAATATTTTAGGTTAACTTACATTACATTAATGCATAAAAACTCTTTTCCTAAAATATAGGCAAACATTGTCTGAGAATATAGTTTTTACGTGTTTTTGAATTGAAGCAAAACAAGTTACTAAACATCTCTTCTCGCAATTTATCGATTATCATATCTTTTGGTAAAAAATAGTAAATTTTTTGTTTTATTCACTCATAATTTACACAACAATCAAAGTCATCTCAATAAATAATTAGAGCGTATATTTTGTTTGTTTATGTGAACACAACAAATATTAACATTTATGTTAACATTCCGTTTGATATTTACTGATCCATTGCTTTTTCATATAAATTATTGCATGTTTTGTAAACATATTCCGTGTAAAAATAGCCCATCAAGTCATACAATACTCAATATTTGTCAATCAATTCCCTTATATACTATACATGTATACAATATTACACAAATTATTACATTTCCATAACATTTGTATTATTTCAGTGATTGAATAGTATTGACACGATTACTATTTAATGTCATATCACAAGATTTATAAGAATTTCTAATTATATTTAGTTTGTATAAATCTAAATAATTTTTGTTTTTTTTAATTAAAATTTATTACACACTTTCATGTTATAGAATCAATAACATAGATCTTAATCATAAGTACCACAAAATACATCCCAAATACAGTCATTATAACAATTGACTTAAAAATGACATTTATTTAACAATTTAATGCTTTAAAATTTAATTATAAAAACATTAAAAATTTAATACAAATTATGAATGAATGCTCAATTCTCGTAACTCATCCAATAATTCTTGTTCTTTAGTGATCTTTTCCATCTGATTCTTCTCCAGAGTTTTGCCGGAAGCCATCAATTCTTTCAAATCATTGATTTGCTTCAATTTTTTCTCCACATTTTTCATCTTTTTCTCGCTTTCTGACAAAGGGTTTGGATTAGGAGTCGATGTCTTAGTACTATTGGCAGAGGGATTGGTGGATGTCTTTCTCAGATGCGGTGGTATATACTTCTTGGGTTCGGCGGGCTTTGGGACAGCATTTGCTTTCGGTATTTCAATGATTGGTTCAGTGAACGCAAGGGACGGACGCCACATAATTTCGTTCAATTCTGTATTTGTATCGAAAATATTCTCGTGTTCTCGGATACCATCTAAATAGACATTTCATTGCAATTATACATTAATTCATTCATTTAAAAAACAATCTCTTATTTTCTATTACACTGTTTAATGATAAAGTGTTTAATATAATTCAATTAGTATCAATTCAAATCAATTAAGAATCAATTAGTAAAATAAACTAACATTTATTGAAAATATAAATCCTACGCTAGTATAGATTTACTTACTAACTTAGCTTGTTATAAAAGTTACTATAGACTAATTGGACACAATTTTCATTTGTAATGGCATGTAATGTATCCAAAATATTATAATACTCATATCAAACATAATAAAACAAAAACCAAGCCAATTAATAAAGACCTAGTTTATTGCAATTGATTCCATAGTGCACTGAAAGCGACACATAATTAACATACAGTTGAACTGACATCTATGGATATAGAATATGGTTATAGAAATTCTATAATAGAATCTACAAACTTATTTCATCTGACTCTGATTGTGAGAATGTTTACACCGGTACACAACGTAGACTCGATAATAGACTTTGATACGCTATAAAGTTACATTAAATGTACCGTAAATGTAAATGCATTATGCATACATAAAATTACGTATACAAATAATAGCAAATATTTAGTATAATTGAGTTAATAAATAATATGAAATATTATGCATACTGTAAGTCCAAATGCGAAATCCATTGCCAACACGAAGTCTGGGCGCTGTAGTGGCGGTCATGATATGCCGTCCATCGGGAGCCCAATCAACAAGTGTAGTGTCGGGGGCTTTGAAGTGAGAAATAAGCTTTTTTTGCTTCATATCCCAGACCTGAACACCACCCCTAAGATTACCAAAACCTGCCAACACTACTAAATTGCCGAATCTATTGAACGATATTATATTCTGCATCTCTTCTCCAAATTCAAACACAGTTTCCGACTTATTATTGAAGAGAGAAGTCTTCGCCGGCATAAAGCCATAGATCACACAAAACAAAGTACTATTGCCCGGAACCCAAGCCGTGTTATGGATGGGTCCGTCCTTTTTAAGGCTCACTATAAATGTCTGACCCGTAATATCCAAGTAGTGAAGAGTCTGCTGTCCGTAATAGCTTTTACCGGTTTGGTCCACATCTGTAGAGCAAACCAACAGAAGAGAGTCACCTGTAATAAAGTATCATTGGATGAAAACAATGTTTAATTCAAACAATTAGGGCGCAAAGGGCTTACCCCTGTGGTTCCACTTGAAGTCCACAGTATCCGCTTTATAGAAACTCTTGTTAGCGATGGCCACGCCGTCAAAGCGTGGGAATTGATATATGCGGACAAAACTTGGCTGTCCTTTCACGCCCACTGTATAACAGGCCACGTAATGACAGCCCGTTTGGCTGTTTGTCACCATTGAATAGTTGGCCACTTTCTGGGCGCACATCCTCTGTGTGAATCTCTCGTAGCGATTGTTTTCATAGAAATTCAATTCCATGTTTATATGGCGGACACAAACCGTCTCGTCGTCCGTCCACTGCGGACACCAACGGCTCGGCTTCTTCTGCGGCCATCCTTTGCGCACAACAAGTGTTGACAACATTAATAAACTAATAGATGTATACAATTATAATGAGATACCAATGAGATGTGTTTGAGTGGAGATATCGTAGAGATTGAGGTTAAGAGTGTTGGAAGCGGTGAAGTGATGCCAAGTCGCCAATACTGTGCTCTTCGGCGATAACTTCACAAAATTCACGTTAACTCCAGTCTTCTCGAAGACAGTATCGCACGCGGGAAGCGCTACCACTTTCACAAAGTTGTTGTCAGCGAAGGCCAGATACTTGCCATCAGTGGACACATCGATGGACCGCACGTTATTGGAAGCGCTCAATGACTTCAACTCGCCGTACGGTTTGTCACCGCTTACTATAGACAGCCCTTTAGAGCCTTTCAATATCAACAGATTGTCTGCCATCGGATCCACTCAAGTATATCTCTTCGTCCAGATGTTTGACCACTAAATTGATCTCAATATTGATTCATGTCTTGAAAAAAGCATTTTTTGGATCAAATGTTAACAAAACTATTCAAACAATACGTTTTCATTTGAAGCCAAAGCTTAAATGTGATGACAATTACAGTCCAAAAACACTGTACACTGTATTACGTGAGAGGAGGGCGTCTATACTGAGGGCGCGATTGCTTGATATGCTCTCTAATGTATTGAAAAGCCTGTGTTTGGGGTTCAGAATAACACAACAAATGATATTCAGCTGTAATTAATGAGTGGTTTATAAATAGCACATAATTTGTGTTCAAGCGTTGATTGCATTGTTTTTTGAGTGATTTTTCGGGCATTTTTCAAACGTTTTCATTGTTTTGAAATTGCATTTCAATTAATGGTTAATCAATTAGTTTTGAAGTGATTTGTCTTCATATGGACTCAATGGACGATCGCGTGGATTGTGACAACTCGTCGGCCGCTCCGGATGTGTCGCAGACGGACGAGACAATCGGCGAAGAATGCAATGAATGCGTGGATTATATGATGGATTTGGTGTCGCTGTCCATGAGCTCCGATGACATGTCACGCGACCACTCAATCCGTGCCAAGAAATCCAATTACTGTCTGATCGATGAGTTTGACGACGAGGTGACCGCAGAAGTGAAGGATTTGATGGATTATGTCTTGGATTTGGTGTCGTCTGCCGTCCCGTCCAACGCCTCCAAAGCGGCGACCAATGGATCAATTGTGGACTTCATTGACGACGACATTCAGATAATACAAGTGGAAAAGGAGGAGAAGAACATAGAAGTGATTGACTTGACTGACAGTCAATACGAGTCTCAGGAGACTATATGTTTGGTTTGCGGACAAAACAAAGAAATCAAGTTTAAGGTGAAAATCAATGATAAGATAGAGAACTGTTGTTCACTGGAATGTGTGGCCACTTTGCGGACACTCGACAGCTGTTCCTCGTGTATGGCTATCATCAGTATTGGAGAGCAGGGCTTCAGTTCTAACTTCGGAGCGAATGCCACACTTTGTAGCCAACAATGTCTTCAGAAGAGTGACATCCAGAGAGAGCCCAACACTAATTGCTTCACTTGTCGTAAAGTTTTGACCAAAGATAAAGTGATCTATTATTGGCAGACAATGGAGTTCTGTTCGTCAGCGTGTGTTCAGTCCCGACAACTGGTGTTTGGCTCGAAGTGCGCTCAATGCCAGACATTAGTCAACCGGCAGTCATTGGGCAAGTATTCGGTCCGTTTCGGCGATACCATCAAACAGTTCTGTGTCGGCACATGTCTGGAGACGTACAAGAAGTCACTGAAAGTGTGTGCCTTTTGCCAGAAAGACCTGAAATGTTGTGTCACGATATGTATCGCATCGTTTGGCTTCGGAGAGAAGATGCGTTTACGAGAGTTTTGCGATCAGATCTGCAAATCTCAGTACGAATTGATGCTTAACTCGCGGGGCAGTAGTCAAGTGGCCTGCGGTCAGTGCCGGCGCACAGCAGACACTAAAAACATAATTGAATTCAAGTATAAGAATAAGAAGTATTCGTTGTGTTCGTCCACTTGTGTGGCGGCCTTTAAATACGGCGAGAAATTAAAGGCCATATTCTGCGAGAACTGCCACAACTACGGCTGGGCCAACACACTCAGCAAAGCCGTCCTTCACGTCCTCCACTTCTCGGGAACCACTCGTGTCTTTTGCACGAAGAAATGTATGTCAATGTATGTCCTGAAGAATCGCAAAATCGTTGCCTGTCTTTGCTGTAAAGTGAAGAAATACAACTTCGATCTCATCGAACGCTACGATTGGTCACAAACCGATTCCCGTCTCTTCTGTTCATTGAATTGTTTGACACTCTTTGATGTGGCGGAAGAGGAAAAGGCGAAACTCGTGTCGTTCGGCAACACAAAGCTATTGTGCAAACAATGCAATGCCTGCACAACACCGCAATTCTTCCTCCGAGAGGCGGCTTTTGTTCGCAATTTCTGCTCCTATCAGTGTGTCTTCAACTATCAACGCCATCATATGCCACAGTCTCTCCTGCCTATCGCCGACAACGGCGTCGACGACACCGATCCCACACTATTGTCGAGCACAATGTGGACGCCATCCTTCTATGGCCAACAGAAACCGTCGTCTAATGTGAGTTCACAACAAATGAGACCCAATATATTGCTTCAAAAACGAGCCGCAAATAGCATTCCATTGGCCAACAAAAACATGTCATCAAATGTATCGGATGTGACCAATAATATGGCTGAGAATAATACAGACATGTCTACAGAAATGACAGATGCGGTGACCACTCAAACAAACGGCACCACAACTGGGACTCAGATATTGATTAAAGAAATAATAAAAGAGACCAAAGAAGTGATTGTAAAGGTTCCCGAAGCCAAAGTGGTGCGAAACAAATGCACTCAATTCAGACCTCATTATCAAACGAAAGCCACTTCTTGTAAGCCTTTTCAAGCGGATCAACAAACACAGACGGATCCGCTCCCGAAGACTATTTGTCCGCTTTTACTGCCGATTCCAATATTTGTCCCAGTTCCAATATCATATATGCAGCCATTGGCTGTTCCGCTTCCCCTTCCCATTCCGTTCTTTCTAAAGCCAGACCCACCGCCGCCGCCACAACTAGCGCTTCCACCTCTGGTTGAAGAGCTGCACAACAATGGCTTAAACCTAACGGACCAACAATTCGGTGATATCGAAGAGTTGTTGACTGCAGATGAGACCAATTTGAAGCGCAAGTCTCAAACACAATCAGCTGAAGGATCGACTTCTAAACGCGGCCGAAGACAGTCTACCGCCACTCCTAAAGGACGGGGAGGCAGAGGCCGTGGAAGAGGAGGTCGAGGAGGCGGTAGAGGTCGTGGAAGAGGACGCGGGAAGAAGAGAGAGGAGTGGGAAATATCTTCTGAAGAAGAGGAGGAAGAGGAGGCATCACTTGACGATTCTGATGAAGAATACGAAGAGGAAAACGAATCGTCAAACACTTGCGAAGAGTTTCAACAGACGCCACAACAGAGCGTATTTCAAACACAGTTAGACTACGAATTAGGTCTTCAAACGCAGGCCTTTAACGTAGAGACGGTTGAGACGACACCCGCTGCCAGAGGTCGCGGTCGAGGGCGTGGCAGAGGACAGACGAGCGCTGCGACGAGTGCTGGCAATTCTGGTTCCGCAAAACGCGGTCGACGTAAGAAAGAGGAGGAGGAAGTGGTCGACGAGAACGCCTTCGAGAGTCAGTTGAGTACAAACACTCCGAACGCCGGCATTAATGCGTTGAGAATATGGTTGAGACAGTCGACGGCTTATTATCAGACGAAAAACATTTTACAATTGCATCAAAACTATTTGAGCGAAATATTCTGTAAGTTCGTGGAAGAGATCTGTCAGGTTCACGGACAGGCCTACTCTCCCGACTACATCTATATGCTATGCCTCGACCTTCAGAAACATTTGGCGCAAAACAATCGATTGGATAATATTTTTATGGATCCCTCGTATAAACAGTTTATACACGCAATCCATACCCGTTTAGTGGACTACAGTCCACACCTCACTTGCATTCAAGAAGAACACCTCTGGGAGTGCGGACAACTGGGCGCCCACTCGCCCACAGTCCTCCTCAATACAGTGATGTATTTGGCGACCAAATACTTCCATATGATTCAACTCGAAGAACACACGCACTTCTCGTTCAACAATCTAAGCAAAGAGTGGGCCAACGACGCGACTCAATGTCTGGTCTTCGAGTCCGGACGCGGCCGTAAGAAACGGACTCTCACTTTGTATGAGAACGTGGAGAATCAGCTGAGATGTCCCGTCAAACTCTTTGACTTCTATCTCTCCAAATGGTATTTTATTAAACATTTTTATTTCATTTAAATTAATTAATTTGTTTTTTGTTATGATTTTAGCCCAGAAAACGTAACCCAAAGACGAGACATGTTTTACTTGTATCCAATCGAAGGCTGTGTTCCCGATAGTCAGACGTGGTATTCGTCGAACCCTATGACCAACGCTTCCGTAACCAAAATGTTACGAAGAATTCTTGTGGTGCGAGAAATAGTTGCCATCAGTTCATCAACTTTATAAACTTTTCAATAATTAAAAATACAATATTTTCACTCATTCTTGAAATCAATACTTTTTCTGAAAAATATAATTTTGTTTACATTTGATTATAATTATAATATTTTGATTTGTTTTCCACTTAATAGATATTAATATTAATAATGATTTGACAATTAGTTCATTCAATTAAAATAATTATAATTCTGTCTTACAATATATGGCTGTAATTTCACTGATTTATCTAATGATTCAATAAAACAATTGATTTAAAATCGATGTTATGTTTTGGACACTTATTATGCGATATATGTTTAACCATTAATTTAATGCAAATTACATTAAATTTTGTTTTAATTGAATTTAAATATTCTTTCATTGGATGCACAAAAAAGTGATGACAAACACGTTATTTGTGTTTTGAAATACTTGTTCCCAAATATAAACACTTTTGAAAATAATGGACAACACGTGCGAAGACTTTATGGCATTTCAGGTCTGTATTACCGATGTATGAATTGGTGGACAATTGATCCCAATGTCAATCCAATGCACACAATAGGATGCGCTGAAAAAGAGCCGCAAAATTGACGACAATATCATTCATTTACTCAATACATCGCTTCCGACCGACTCTTTCGCGAACAAGACATCAGATGCCGGCCATCAATGCAAACATCTATATCATCAGGTTTTGATCACCCATTGATGCTATACTTGTTTCAGTACTTATGGTATGATTTCATCTTAAGATTCAAGACTCATATTCACAGCGAGAAAAGTCCATAAAACAGTGCATTAGTGTTGTGTCCACTCGTGTCAAACAACTTAAAGACAAAAGACAAGCGAATGACGAGGACTTGGATGTAATGAAGAGTTTACGTAAAGAGCAGACAAGACTGAGGCTAATGCAGAACGAACTCAATGTGGAAGAAGTGGTCAAAGATAGGACTCTTAAGGTTTGAAACCATTTGTCTTAATTGTGATATATATGACAAACCGTTCAACAAAATCGCTGATAACTACAGTATATGTGGGTTAGCTTTGACTAAATTGCTTGTAATGTCAAATACTCGCAGATAGCGGTCCATAACATACTTTGTTTGAGATTGAGTTTGCAGTGTTTTACGACCGCAATGCATGTGACATGTCTTACTTTGCTCTGATTGGTCGATTCTAGCCGCACCGCAATCCCGTAGTACTGTACAGTGATGTATAACATAGTGTAGTGCAGATTTTGTTGACCGGCTATAGTTGGCCATAGAGTGAGTGTTACTCTTTGATAATTAGACTTAATTTCAATTTTTGAATTACAAACAGGTATTTGACGAGAGGTGTCGGACTTTCTACAAACCCTCTGACCTCAACGCTTGACCAGTGATCGTCTCCTTTAATAGTTTGAATTTTTATATTTTATAAGTGATTAGAAGTAATAATTAATTAATAAAATTAGGAATTCTTAAAATTAATAATAAGTTTATTTGTAATAATAGATTCAATAATAGATTTGTTTGTTTAGTATATATGCCTATAATTTCATAAACATTACAGTTATATCATTTCATTTATGATAATAATCTCTACGTTGAGTACATCTACTTCTTGTGGTCATAATTCTTGTGAAAGTCTATATTGATTTGATTGACTGATTCTCCCCTTTCGATGGCTCTCTTGCCGGCGATAGCGGTGAAGAAGAAGCCGATGGCAGTGGCGGCCATCATAAGGAGCGCGCCGTGAACTCTGGCCTTATTCGTCACTTTCTTCATCATATTCTCGCTATATATACGACAAATGCAATCAATTATGACATTGTTTTGAATGACAAATGCAATCAAATCCCGTACTTAACCGATGCAGGAATGGCTGCTTTGTTGGGATACTTCTTATACCAGACCAACAGCTGTCTGTCAATCATGTTTGGGATGTGCTCTTTGAAGTTAGAAGCCATCGCTTCTTAAGGGCCGATCTATTTGTCCACTATTTATATTAAATGAGCAAATATTTCACTCCAATTAAACTCCTATAAGACAGTGATTACTGAAAAAAAAACAATTAAATAAAATACCATTTTTCACATTAATTCAAACTTATTGAAACAGTTGTGAATACCTTTTGAATGGTTTAAACAAATTGTTGTAAACAAGAGTTAATTAATTGCTTTCAATCGATAACTAATTGTTTATTTTTTAATATTTAAAATACTTTTTGTGTAAAACTTTAGTTTCTCTGCGTTTGGTTTCAGATGTAAACAAAATTGTGATTAAATCTCTCAAAACAAACATAAAGTACACAATAGAGGGGACAATGGTTTACATGATATCTATTGTATTGTGTAAACAACGCTCATAATTAGGGTTTAAATGTATTTAACGTTTTATATGAATGGTCTTAATGTAGAAGTAATGCAATACTGAACAGTTCAGTTCAGTTCACTGTAATGTTACTGTTAAATTAAAATTGCTAAATGACCAATGTCAAATATATTTACTTAATAAACTGGCGGTGATTTAGTTATGATTTAATTGAATCAAATGTTAACTATATATAGACTAACAGTCATTATATTTGCAATCAATATATTATTGATTTCATACACTGTTTATGTGTTTTATTACAAATTTAATGACAATTCGTCGATAAGTTTGTCAACTAATATACAAGAGTCGAGTGAAGCAAACCATGTCTACAACTCAGACCATGACTATCACCCGAAGACAAGCCAACCGGTGGTGAACGACTCGGATGTGGTGTCCATTGAGTTGTGGTCCAAAGCGTCCATTGGTTTCTACTTATGGCAACACATCCTGAGGGCGAGTCTGGAGACCAGAGCCGATGGCAACGCATACGTGTCCGGCGCCGCCAAACTCAACGGCTTTCGCTTTAAGTTCAGAAGCGGTCCACTCCTTACCATTGATTCACTGCAACACATGAGTGCTCACAATCTGATCCTTGTTCTCAATGGACGCGACAAACAGAAGATTAAGTTCGCCGTCGATTGGATCGCAGGAGTGGACAGACTTAAGGATCAGATTAGAAATGTGGGACTCGTTGTGTTGGGCGACGAACAGTGCCATAACTCATGGCTCAGGCCTTACCTTCAATCCAACGGAGGATTTGTTAAATTCGTTTTCGTTGTTTACGACTGGAAACTAATTGATGATCGAGTGATATATCAGTGGCCGTTAGGAGTGGCCACTTATCGTCAGTTCCCGACCCCTGAGGCGGTCAAAGTGAACTTCGAGACGAGCCGTCCCTATGTGTGCAATTTGGTCGCCACTATATATGCCGACTCTTCACGACTCGAATTACTCAATATATTAAAAGAGAAATATAAAGACATTTGTATAATAAAAGTGCGCTTTGAATGGCAGCCGAAGGAGACGACGGATTCGCTGAGCTATTATGTCGAGTCTTTGCGTTTAAGTGACTTAACACTGAGTCCAATGGGAATGAATCACGAATGTTATCGCATATACGAAGCCATGGCCTTCGGATCCGTTCCCGTCATCGAAGACAATGTGAATCATATGAAGAAAACGAGTTGTGATACGCGAACTGCATTCAGACAACTCAAACAACATAACCCGCCCTTCATTTATGTCTCCAATTGGACCCGAGATTTACCACATATTCTACAAAATGAACTCAATTTCAGTTTAGAGTACAAAATACAAAGACGTCTCGATATTATTAAATGGTATTCAAAATTCAAAACATTAATTAAAAATCAATTCTTAGGAGTAATAAAAGAGAAATTTGTTTAAATGGTATTTAAAATGAAATTAAATTTTCTTATAAAACTAACAAATTATTTTAAAAGTGTTATTCATATTCAAAAATAAGTTATCCATTACTGGAGCCGTGAGCTGACGGTGCGGTGCAATGAGTTTCAAACTTATCCTCTAATGTTGACAATCGCTCTTCAATTAGTAAAACACTATCTGTTAATGTCTTTAATTGATTGATGAATGTCTGAGTTATGGACTCAGATTTGGCTGAATTTAGATGATCTCCACTGTTGTTGATTCGCACATCCCTTCCATCAACTCTATCGCGCCATCGAGTGCTATGTCTGGCGTTTGTGTACAGTGTCTGCTTAGGAGTGGTCGTCATTGGCTTAATCTCTTCAGAGCACGAGCGCCGAAGGGCTGACTTTAGAGGCACTCGATTGCCATTCATTACCGGTGTTTGAAATTTACTCGCTTTAGACGATTGAGGAGTTGAATGACTTTGCGGTCGGATGTGATCTCTCGGGTTGAGAAGCAATGGCTCGTCAATGGGTTCATCCAATTGTAACATATATTCGCTGCGATCTAAACCATTCATGAGATTACTCTTCCAAATCATTATCTGCTTATCATTGCCAGCGGTGGCGAAGTACTGGCCGTCGGGAGTGAAGGCACAGGCGTTGACAGCGCCGTTGTGTGCCTTCAGTGTGAAGAGACCCCTGCCTTCCAGCAAATCAAATATCTTAGACGTCTCGTCAGATGAGGCGCTGATTAGATAATTGCCGGACGCGTGAAAGTCGGTGGCGTTGACGGCGCCGGTGTGGGCGGCATAGTATTGAATCATTTTCTCTTTCCTTAAGTCCCAGATTCTGATGGATGTGTCGGCACTCGACGACGAGATGATGTGCTCGCAGTTCGGGTGCCATTCAAGTGATGTAAAGTGAGTTGATTTGCGTCGAGGCGTCAACTGAATGACGGCATCTCTGGTGCGGACGTCCCAAATGGCGACCAAACCGTCGTCACCGCACGAACCAATCAAATGCTGGTTCAGTCGCGAGTACTTCGCGTGTCGAACCCAATTGGTGTGAACGCCAGACAGAGTGCCTATGAATTTATTGGTGGCGATCGGCGACCATATCTTCACCGTCTTGTCATCGCTGGCCGTACAGAAGGCCGACGCGTCCGCTGAGGCCGACACACATCTGATCGATGATGAATGACATCGATATACCACAGACTCGTTCTCCGGGTGTCTTCCGCTGATGCGATTCATACGCCATAACCGGACGGTGCAGTCCTTCGACGACGAGAGCAGGAATTGCGGCGTAAAGACCACCGATTGGACAGAACTCGAGTGACCCACCAATCGGTAGCAAATGGACTGTTTGTCGTCCAACGACCACAACATCACGTTATTGTCATCGGATCCCGAGACCAGTTGTTTGCCATCGCCTGAGAACGACACACAGTTCACTGCCTGTCGGTGTCCTCGAAGTGTTGTCTCGACGCACGGATCCGATCCATCCGTCACCGAGTATTCAGACATAATGTCACCAAAACTGTCACTTATTGTCGGATCACTTGATCCCAAAGAGAGAGACAACAAATGTATTGCAAATGTGTTTCAAATGCCAAACAATTCAAACACTGGTTTGCATTGAATTGAAGCGCTTTCTGGCGTCACATCCATAGAGAGCGTCGCTTTCGGACATACAATCGCTTCCCATTCACTCGTCATTCACTTCCCATTCATTGCTATTCACTCTTATGTGGCAATCGATGGCAACCAATGGCCGCCTCTTATGTAATACACGTTGAGATCACACTTCCGTCCAATGAATGCCGAATTAATGTTAATCACGACTCAAATCGAGTCAATGTGTGTCCGAATCGTCGCTCTATAAGTGTGTCGTAATAGTAAGCGTTCAACCAATAGATGTCTCACTAAAGTTCAAAGTGTTTGTCAAACCTAGAAATCGTTATAAAAGTGTGTTAACTGTATAACCAATTGAATGAGCAGTTAATGTGTTGTTCATTAGTCAGCGAACTCTGTGTAATACTGCAAAGCCTATGAAATTGATTGAACATTGAGTGTTGTGTTGAATACAAATACAATAGTAGTGTTGTAGTGAATACACAGTAATAGTGTTGTATTGATATTGAGCTACAAATTGATTGGTGTCTACATTAGTGTACATTAAGTTGTGTTCAGTTGTGTTCAGTATGTTATGAAACACATAACAAAACACAAGCAATCAATCAATCAATTCATAACTCATTAAATGATTGCTATATTTAAATGAATTTATTATACAATTAACAGTGTTTTCGGTCAACACATCAACACATCTCATAGTCTGTGCCATCAATTGTCACCACAATTGGTCGCCAATGCAGTGATTGTCACCACAATTGGTATCACAACTGTTTGTAAGCCATAATTGAGATGCGATTCAATGATAATTGTATTGAATGTATGTTTGTTTGCATTTAAGTGATTAACAGTGGGTTTGGATTGTAATTGAATGCCATTTACAGCCAATTGAATGGCATTTGATTGCATGAATTGACGCAAACGGACGCAAAGCGGAGGCAAAGTTGACGACAAATCGATAGGAATTCCTGCAGTACTTGTGTCCCAAACGTCACACCAAATACTCAACCATTGAATACATTTGTGACAAACTCTGCATTTGAGAGATAATGTCGTTTTCAAATCAGTCGAGTTTTAAGCCATTGAAGATCAAAACCAAACGCTTCAAACCGAAGCACCAGAAGGCGAAGCTGTTCCGGGCGTCGGAACCGCTGCTATCGGTGCTGATGTGGGGCGTGAACCACACGATCCATGAGTTGACTCACGTGAACACTCCGGTGGTGTTAATGCCCGACGACTTCAAAGCGCATACGAAAGTGAAAGTGGATAACCATTTGTTCAATAAGGAGAATATGGCCTCACATTTCAAAGTCAAAGAGTACTGTCCGCTCGTCTTTCAGAACCTGAGGGATCGCTTCCAAATCGATGACAACGATTACGTCAACTCTCTCACCAAATACCAGCCCACCGTCCAGACCGGCAGCGGACGCTCGGGCGCCAAGTTTTACGAGTCATACGATCACCTCTTCGTACTGAAGACGCTGACCAGCGATGAGGTCGAGTCAATGCATCACTTGCTTAAAGAATATCATCCATATATTGTCGAACGACACGGAAAGACATTACTTCCGCAATACCTGGGAATGTATCGGTTGACAGTCGAGGGCACAGAGACCTACATCTGTGTCATGAGAAACATCTGCTCCTCTGGTCTCAGCATTCATCGCAAGTATGATCTCAAGGGCTCGACTGTGGATCGCGAGGCCTCCGAAAAGGAGAAGGGAAGGGATAATCCGGTGTTCAAAGACAACGACTTCACTCGCGATGGCGTTCGCATATTCATGAGCGACGAACGCAAACACAAGTTCTTGGAAATGCTTGAGGCGGACACTGCCTTCTTGGTCAAGAAGAATATCATGGATTACTCCCTATGTGTGGCCATTCATGACGCCGAGAGGGCCGAACAGGAACTCATGGAATGCGCGCCCAATGATCGACAACAACAACAGTCCGAAGAGGACGAGGGAGAGTCCAGTGGCGGCGACCGCACTGACCCTCAAGAACCACACGCAGCCGTACCGACGCCTCCCGACTCTCCCGAGACTCACCACAAGGCGTCGGACGCCAGTGAGAATGATCTCCCACTTTGTGCCACTATCGACACCTCGAGGGATATTTACGCCATTCAGTCGAGTCCTGGTATGTCTTTCATATGTTTGAATTAATGACTTTTCTAATGATTGTCTCATTGTCTCCAATTGTGTGATACAGAGGGCCCTAAACGTGAGATATATTTCATAGGTTTAGTGGATGTGTTGACACAGTTTGGGATCCGGAAGCGTACGGCACAGGCGGCCAAAACGGTAAAACACGGGACAACGGCCGAAATCTCAACCGTACATCCGGAACAATATGCTAAACGTTTCTATGACTTCATCGCTAAAGCAATTGAATAGACCACTGATTTGTCGATTGATTTTTAGTTTTTATTTTGTCGATAACTGACAAAAACACAACAAATCACAAAACAATTGAATACAAAGAGACCTCAATTTAATCATTAATTCACTGCAAACCAATGTTTGCGATCTCTCGTCACAATTCATACCATTGATAGCCTCAGTATTAGAGCAAACGTTAAGTCATATTATGAGTTAAAATCAATGTTTTTATTTAATAATATTTGGATTCACTTTTGAGTGTCTATATTATGGATATACAGTACACTGTATTTGAATGTATGCTTTGAGTTGTTAATTATCTATAGAATGTCTAATGTATTAGTGTATTGGCCGTACAGACTGTATACCATTAATTACTACCGTATATATACACACATATGATAAGCCTATTTAACAACATTAATCGTATCGTTAATAAAAGGGGGAGAGTTTGCGTCCCGAATGGTTGACTGTCCCGATTGGATGCCATCGCTCTTATGGGTGCCGTCACAGAAGGGTCGGTGCGCTGTCTGTTTGCAGTTACAGAACCAGTACTCCTTAGTCTCCAAACAGTCCCATCGAATCGGTCTAAGAGTTATCTTCAGATGTTTGTTCTTATGAGTGCCGTCACAGAAGGGCTACACATATACACACATTATTAAGTTATATAACAAAGTGATACTTGTTTTGTTCAAATCGACCACTCATTCTATGAATACCGCATACTTTACTATCAAATGCTAATTATGTAGTCATTTATAATTATCTCAATTTTTAGGTATTTATCGAGTGATTATTTGCAGTAAATCTATTGTATTATACCTTTTATTACTTGTATGAAAATGTCTTATCATTGACTTTATATATACTCTAATCATAATTAAAAGCTTTTGATGTGATTTCAAACAATTGATTGATTGTCTCAATACCTGTCGATGACTTCGACCGCAACTGCACCAGAGGTAAGCCTTTCCTTCTTTGCACATGTATTTAATGGGCTTTTTGTCGTAAACCCATCCCTTCTCTGGCTGTGAGTATTCGTTATACAACTCCTTGTCTTTCAGATCAGTCAACTCCTTCTTGATCTCCACTGTCTTGGGATCCGAATCATCGAAGATCTTCTTCGACAGTGTCCTCAATGAAGTCAAACCGCATAACCTTTTGTTGGATCCGTTGGCCAACAAATGATCCCATCTATAGCCTATCGGTGACAACAATACTCTATAGAGACTCATAATTTATAAATTGATTACAAATATAAATTATTGACTAAAATATTGAATCAAATAAACGACAAATAAATTGATAAACAAATTGCTATTTAATCGTGAATTACAAACGAGTGGTGAATACAACAGATTTCGCCACTCATTCAATGCATACTATGTTTACGTCAAACACGTGTTTGTGTTGACGTTATCTCACAATACATTTCAATTCAATGTCTCTTTTAATTCACTTTTAATTGTTTTCAGCATTTAATGTAATTAGATTTAGACTTTTTAAGTTAAGTGATGAGTTGTTTGTAATAAATATATTAAATATACTATAAATTGTGAATTGAGTCCATTGTTGAGGTTTTTGTGTCCATTAATTGTTGATTCAATAAATGACAAAATTATAAGGAAATGAAAAGTCGAAGAATTGAACGAAAAAATGCCCGAAAAGACAAAAAGAAGAGAAAAAATTTACATTCTTTGAGGAAATCACTAAAAACAGAGGATATTGTGGTCGAAGATAAAGACAACACAACTGTTCCCAAAAGTGAACCAAAAGTGGTAGAAATCAAACCAAAGAGTGATCCAAAACCCAAACCAAAAGGTAAAAGACAATTGAGTTTAAGAGAGAAGAGAGATATTGAAAGGGAAGAGAAAGAAGTGAAACGATTGGAGAAACTCTTGAAACTGAATCGACGCAAAAAGAAGGGCAAAAATGTGACAACACTTCCCAAGTCTTTCAAAGACGACGGTT
>CAJPIZ010000857.1:0-20248 GCA_905368565.1 Medioppia subpectinata | reverse complement strand
TTTTCCATTTCTTTGTATTTTTTCTCCGAATTCAACGCTTTTTCAACACTTTTTTCGAGTTTTGTTTTCAATTCTTTAGTTTGTGTTTCAATTCTTTTGGCTCTTTGTGTCGCAAAATTGCATTTCAGTTGCCATTCATTTCGGTCTTTCTTCAGGCCTTCAATACAGTTGTGGTCATCACTTATCGGACTCACAGTTAGACCACATGTTTGGCATGTTTTGTATTCACATGTCTTGAGATGAGTGGATAACGACTCCAATGGACACACTTCTGGACATCCGTTCCACTCGTAATCACATTTGATCTTCAATTTCTCTATCAATCCATTTATTCGCCGATTTTTATCCACCAAAATATTGCCTCCGATTATAACCCCATTGTTATCATTGGTCTCACTTCGGGTCCGCTTCCTATTGACCAGTGATTGTCGACATTCGGGACACTCTTTGGTGGTCTGCGGTCTTGAGAGCCATTGATTGAGACACTCTTCACAGAAGGTATGTCCACATCGAGTGTCCACCGCTTTGTCCAACACTTCCACACAAATACCACATTTGAAACCTTCGGCCAAAGACAACGCCTCTAAGACTGAGAGATCGGGAAAACGATTGCAATCAAAGCCAGGCATTGATTCAATGGATTAATTAAGTAATGGTTTTAATTGTAATTCAAATCAATTGTCAACAAAAAAGTGTTTATTAATCACATGTTGTGACCAAACATTAGTTTTTCAAATTTTGAATCAAAATTAAAGTCAATTTTCAATGACTCTGTCGTTCAGTCAATACGTCCTCCAAATGACGACAAGTTTTTGTCGAAAAAAGTTTGTTTTTTAGTAAAACTATTTTTTAAAATTTCATTTTTATTATAATCAAGTTATAACTGAATTGTTTAAAACAATTAAACCTAATATTAAAAAATTAATACTAAAAATATAAATTATAAGGAAAAATACACAACAAATATAAAGTGATTACAATATTTAACACTCAAACCACATCAATTGATTTATACAATTCTTGGCACAATTCTGTATATTCTGTGCAGTGTTTAAGTCCATTATATTGTATTTAAACTTATTAAAAACTCGACTATTTTTATCGCATTTCTTTCCCAATCGCTTTACAAATGTCTTATCGATTGCTTCTTTAAATTCAATGGTAATAAACTGTTCGCTCGGATCTGATATAGAGATGAACTACATTTAATTTATATTCATTCATAGATATGGTTGGAGTAATGCTAACAAACCTTGAGAAATAACATCAAAATTAGGTGATTTGAATTGTGGTGAAAATATAGTTAAAGCCATTCTAATCAAATTGGTTTCACTAATACTCGGTTTAATACAAATCATTGGTAGGGAGGGGTCGACACACGCCTCCAGACACTCAACCATATAATAGGATATTCTAAATGAATGGTTCGTTTTTGTAGTACCATTTAGTATAACGTCTACCAAATGAATACACGTTTCAGTGAACTCAATAGAGCCAACACTTGCCAAACATTTGCCAAACATTACATAATTAGCGTTTAGTGTTAACATAAGCTTATCCTCCAATATTGATGTGAACAGCGATGGCTTCAAACTCTTGAAATTTTTTATCAAATCATTAGTCAAATTCTCGGGTCGACTCAATTTCGCCTCTAATATCGTAGCCTTTTCTTTGAATTTCTTGAGATTTCTTTCCAATTCTTTAGTTTTGATCACCAATTCTGTGCATTTCGACTCACAATTCAGTGACTTTTCTTCCGATTCTTTGAGTTTAATCTTTATTTCTTTGGTCTTATTTCTTAATAAATCGCATTTCTTTTCACATTCTTTGTTTTTATTTTTCAGGGCTTCGATACAATTGTGGTCATCACTACTCACACCAATAGTTAGTTCACATGTTTCGCATATTCTGTATTGACATGACTTGAGATGAGTGGACAACGACTCCAAAGGACACACTTCTGGACATCCGTTCCGCTCGTAATCACATCTGATCCTCAATTTCTCTATCAATCCATTTATTCGGCGATTTTTATCCACCAAAATATTGTTTCCGATTATAACCGCATTTCGGGACCGCTTTCCGGTCACACTTCTCAACAATTGTTGACATTCGGGACATTTTCTGCTGGTCTCTGGTTCTGAGAGCCATTGATTGAGACACTCGCGACAGAAGGTATGTCCACATCGAGTGTCCACCGCTTTGTTCAACACATACAAACAAATACCACATTTGAAACCGTCGGCCAAAGCGGCCATCGATCCGTTGGTCACGAGATCGGGGAATCGGTTGCACTCAAAGCCTTGCATTGAATGTAAAGATGAGTTAAGTTATAATTTTGACTTAACTTTGATTTGAAATTTAGCTCAATTGCAAACAAAAACTATTTTTACAGTCAATACGATGGGTATCTACTTTTGGCTGCACTAACTTTACATCAAACTTCAATTGAAACTAATATGTGTTACAAACTTGTGTTATAAGTTCTAACAGTTATCTAACAGGTGTATATTAATAGTGCAACGTTTGGCACAATTTGTATTTTTTAATGATTTAATCGTTTAGTGAATACGACATTTAAATGACGTTAAAATTTGGAGAAAACAAAGTTTTGTGACTTACAGTAACTTCTTTATTGTATTCATTAATTATACTTAATTTGAATTTAACTTGAATTATAGTTAAATATAAGGTCATTAATAGTCTCTATTAAAAAGTTGTTTCTGCTATTTGATAGACAATTACCATAAAAATGCAACAATTTTTCAGTTTTAACATTTAACGTGACTTTTACTAATCATTTAAACTCAAATAAATTAAAATATTTACATCGAGTTTTCAATAAGAAACTCGGGTCACAACAAATTGAATGGTCAACATAATTATACGACTTTTGATATATTACTTTCTTTTACTTTTTATATTTATTTTTGCATTTATATAACTTTCATTTTACGCTTAATTCTTTTTAATCAGTATTGTTTTACATTAAAATAACATTTAATTTATGAAGTTGGTAAAATAGTTATAATTTAAATTGCTTATACAGTATTAATTAAGCTAATTTTCTTATGTAAAAAACTTTTTTTTTGTAAAGTGAATTAAACATGAAATAAGACATTATCGGTTCATATCCGAGTCCCTAATGTTATTAACTATGTAATTAATTTTGTAATAATATTAACAGGCTAAATAGATGTTGTAATTGTTATGCAATAATCTATTAAATTATAACTTATAATGTATTGAAGTTTTACGATATCATAACGTTTTAACAATTATTTCATTCAAATGATGCAATCATTATCTAATATATCGTAAACTTAACACAGGTTTGCATTCATTCACTTCAATCAATACAAAACTCTTTTAACGTTAAGGTTTTGCATACTTTTTTGTGTAAATCATTTCATATCAAATTAAGCAACAATTTCAGTGTCCGCTTAAATAAGCTGTTAAACATTTTGAGTCTATTGTTTATAACATCAATAATAAAATTGTGAATTGATTTATTCTCGTTAACGATGGCAATGGCTATAAGTGCCGGTGAATTAATCGCTGATCAAAACGTCAAGATATGGAAAATTAAGAAACTTATTAAAAGTCTAGAGTCGGCCCGAGGGTAGGCTTACAATCACTTTTGGGATCAAATCAATTCTGTTATGATATTTCTTTGACATATAGTAACGGAACTTCAATGATATCACTGATAATACCGACTAATGGTCAGATATCTCGGGTGTCGAGGATGTTAGTGGACGAGTCGGGAACGGCCGCCAACATCAAGAGTCGCGTGAATCGGCTGTCCGTCCAGTCGGCGATCATTTCGGTTCAGCACCGGCTGAAGCTATACAGTCGAGTGCCGGCCAATGGACTCGTTATATACTGCGGAACAGTCATCACCGATGAGGGGAAGGAGAAGAAAGTGAACATCGATTTCGAGCCCTTTAAGCCCATCAATCGATCCCTTTATCTCTGCGACAATCGCTTCCACACCGAAAAACTATCGGAACTTTTGGTCGAAGAAAACAGATTTGGATTTATTGTTGTCGACGGAAACGGAGCTCTTTTCGGCATTTTGGAGGGCAATAGCCGTCAAGTGATCCGCAAGTTTGCCGTCGATTTGCCCAAAAAACACGGTTTGTTTGAATGAAATGTTTTCCCAAATGTATTGAATTAATGGTATAATTGAAAGGACAGGACGCGGCGGTCAGTCGGCGCTGCGCTTCGCACGTCTTCGGCTCGAGAAGAGACACAATTACGTCCGCAAAGTGGCGGAAGAGGCGACACAACTGTTTATCACTGAAAATAAGCCCAATGTCTCATGACTCGTATTGGCTGGAAGTGCGGACTTTAAGACCGAACTCAACCAATCGGAGCTCTTTGATAAGGTCTGGCATAAGATTACTATTTAATGCTTAACTATTTTGGCACAAAATTAATCTATGATTACTTTTTTGTGTATTAACAGAGACTTCGGGCAAAAGTGGTAAAACTAGTGGACGTGTCGTACGGAGGAGAGAGTGGTTTCAATGAAGCCATCAATTTATGCGGTGAAGTGTTGTCTGGCGTTAAGTTCATCGAAGAGAAGAAACTAATGGATCGATATTTCAATGAGATATCTCAAGACACCGGCAAATACTGCTTCGGTGTTGAGAACACATTCACAGCGCTGGAGATGAGCGCCGTTGAGGTACTCATCGTTTGGGAAAACCTCGATATTATTAGACATGAGCTCAAGAATCCCAACACCGATGAGCGGAGGGTTCTTCACGTGACTCCCCGTCAGGAAAAGGATCGCAAATTATTCGCAGATAACGAGACGGGCGTTGAGTGGGAACAATTGGAATCGATGTCTTTACTCGAATGGTTGGCAAACAATTACACAAAGTTTGGCGCAATTTTGGAGATTGTAAGCGACAGTTCTCAAGAGGGCTCACAGTTTGTCAAAGGCTTTGGTGGTATCGGAGCTATTCTTAGATATGAAGTCAATTTTCAGGCTATTGATGACGCTATCGATGAAGAATTGTACGAAGAATTACAAGAACTCGACATTTAAATAATTAACATTTTGCCCACAGATATTCAATACGAATTGGTTTTAATTAAATTATGTATTGTTTGATAAATAAATTTTGAATGAATTAAAAAGTTTTATTTCAATGAATCCTTAAGTATTAATTATTGAGTTATAATGCAATTATTCAAAAAATATTTAATAACGTGAAAAGAAATTTAAAGATTTGGAGACAAGTGTTTCGACAGCAGAAGTGGAGTTTCCGCTGACAGTAACCGCTAATTGTATACATTTTGGCAAATGTAAGGCTAGTATCGGGTACATAGTGTTCACTGGCGATGGCATTGGTTTGCATAATGTATTGCCAAATGATAGCGACTCGAGTGGTCAACGCCTTATTACAATCAGATATAAGGATCTCCAATGTATGTACGCTTGTGTTGACCCAACACTACCAATGCTTTGTATTCAACCCATCCCTCAATTGGCCATTACTATCGCAAAGACACTCAATTTTAACACATTTGGGTTTAATGTCAGTTCATTAGGTATGCTATCATTACTATTAAGTCTTGTATTATTGATAAGGCTGAAACTTTAGTACATTTTTGGTACAAAAAACTATATATTAAAGTGTAATTTTGTATGTTTTGCACCTTAATCTAATACTTTTAATGTAAAATCTCACAAATGAATCATGTTGAAATATACATTTAAAATATCATTCCTAGCCTTAATTATTGATGATTACATTATTATTAATATGGTGTTATCTCTTGGTATCAGATCCGAGCGAACAGTTTATAATCATTGAATTGAATGAAACCATTAATAAGACATTTAGCCGACAATTGTATGAGAACTGCTGTGAAGATAACGATTCGTTTGATTTCCGTGAGATTGACGTAACGACTGGACAACTGTTGCAAATGCGGGCTAAGAATACGAGCGATCCTTTTAAGGGAACTATTGATGAATTTCTGTATTCATTCACTTAAATATTTATTCATATTTTTCACCATTCATTTTGTATTCAACTATATCTTTATGTTTTGACATGAATATAGTACTGTATTTTGTGTATTTTGAACATTTCTATTAAAACTTATTAATTCATTATTAAACCACAAAATTGATGTAAAATATATCCGTTATAACTATAAAATTGTTTCGAAAATGATTTAAATTGACCTAATTTTCACTGTCTGTTCATAACTTCTCTGTTGTCAGTGAGACATCGTATTTCGCAAGCAATTTATCAATCAATTTCTTAAGTCATTTATATTTAGGTATTTTTGTATATAAAATGATATGACATTCAATATAAATAGACACAGTTTTATTTATAAATAATTATAATATAATTAATTGATTAAAAGCTGAATGAAATGTGAAATGAATGCAAAAAACAAATTGTCAAACAATAGATTAAAACCAACAAAAAAAATAAGATATGAATACAAAATCGTTATTAAATATTTTTTGAATAATTGCATTATAACTCAATAATTAATACTTAAGGATTCATTGAAATAAAACTTTTTAATTCATTCAAAATTTATTTATCAAACAATACATAATTTAATTAAAACCGATTCGTTTTGAATGTGTGGGCAAAATGTTAATTATTTAAATGTCAAGTTCTTGTAATTCTTCGTACAATTCTTCATCGATAGCGTCATCGATGGCCTGAAAATTGACTGCATATCTAAGAATAGCTCCGATACCACCAAAACCTTTGACAAACTGTGAGCCCTCTTGAGAACTGTCGCTCACAATCTCCAAAATTGCGCCAAACTTTGTGTAATTGTTTGCCAACCATTCGAGTAAAGACATCGATTCCAATAGTTCCCACTCAACGCCCGTCTCGTTATCTGCGAATAATTTGCGATCCGTTTCCTGACGGGGCGTCACGTGAAGAACCCTCCGCTCATCGGTGTTGGGATTCTTGAGCTCATGTCGAATAATATCGAGGTTTTCCCAAACGATGAGTACCTCAACGGCGCTCATCTCCAGCGCTGTGAATGTGTTCTCAACACCGAAGCAGTATTTGCCGGTGTCTTGAGATATCTCATTAAAATATCGATCCATTAGTTTCTTCTCTTCGATGAACTTAACGCCAGACAACACTTCACCGCATAAATTGATGGCTTCGTTGAAACCACTCTCTCCTCCGTACGACACGTCCACTAGTTTTACCACTTTTGCCCGAAGTCTCTGTTAATACACAAAAAAGTAATCATAGATTAATTTTGTGTCAAAATAGTTAAGCATTAAATAGTCATCTTCTGTCAGACCTTATCAAAGAGCTCCGATTGGTTGAGTTCGGTCTTAAAGTCCGCACTTCCAGCCAATACAAGTCATGAGACATTGGGCTTATTTTCAGTGATAAACAGTTGTGTCGCCTCTTTGGCCACTTTGCGGACGTAATTGTGTCTCTTCTCGAGCCGAAGACGTGCGAAGCGCAGCGCCGACTGACCGCCGCGTCCTATCGTTTCAATTATACCATTAATTCACTACATTTGGGAAAACGTTTCATTCAAACAAACCGTGTTTTTTGGGCAAATCGACGGCAAACTTGTGGATCACTTGACGGCTATTGCCCTCCAAAGTGCCGAAAAGAGCTCCGTTTCCGTCGACAACAATAAATCCAAATCTGTTTTCTTCGATCAGAAGTTCCGATAGTTTTTCGGTGTGGAAGCGATTGTCGCAGAGATAAAGGGATCGATTGATGGGCTTAAAGGGCTCGAAATCGATGTTCACTTTCTTCTCCTTCCCCTCATCGGTGATGACTGTTCCGCAGTATATAACGAGTCCATTGGCCGGCACTCGACTGTATAGCTTCAGCCGGTGCTGAACCGAAGTGATCGCCGACTGGACGGACAGCCGATTCACGCGACTCTTGATGTTGGCGGCCGTTCCCGACTCGTCCACTAACATCCTCGACACCCGAGATATCTGGCCATTAGTCGGTATTATCAGTGATATCATTGAAGTTCCGTTACTATATGTCAAAGAAATATCATAATAGAAATGATTTGATCCCAAAAGTGATTGTAAGCCTACCCTCGGGCCGACTCTAGACTTTTAATAAGTTTCTTAATTTTCCATATATTGACGTTTTGATTAGCGGTTAATTCACCGGCACTTATGGCCATTGCCATCGTTAACGATAATAAATCAATTGACAATTTTAATATTAATGTTATAAACAAGATACTCAATAAGTTTGACAACTTATTTGATCACTGAATTCGTTGCTTAATGTGATTTGAAATGATTTACACGAAAAGTGTGCAAAAACTTAACGTTAAGAGAGTTTTGTATTGATTGAAATGAATGAATGCAAACCTGTGTTAAGTTTATATTAGATAATGATTGCATCATTTGAATGACATAATTGTGAAAACGTTATAATATCGTAAAACTTCAATACATTATAAGTTATAATTAGAGTGACCAGATCCAATTTCACAAAAAGAGGAACTTTTACTAAATCTTTAGCAATAATAAAGGATAAAAGAGGATGCAACTTTTTACATTAATTTTATTGCAGATTTGAGTGATTTTTTAAATAATTCTTTTAAAAATAAAAGAAGAATTTCAGAGGAGAGTGCTCAAATGAAGTCCAAATAGAGGAAATTCCTCTGAAAAGAGGACATCTGGTCAGCCTAGTTATAATTTAAAAAGTTATTGCATAAGAATTACAACATCTATTTAGCCTGTTAATATTATTTCAAAATTAATTACATAGTTAATAACATTAGCGCTGACTCGAGATGTGAACCGATCATGTCTAATTTCATGTTTAATTTACTTTATAAATATAAAGTTTTTCACATTAGAAAATTAGGTAAATGAGTATAAGTAATTTAAATTATTACTATTTTACAATTTTCATAAATTAAATGTCATTTCAATGTAAAAAGATTGATTAAAAAGAATTAAGCGAAAAATGAAAGTTACATAAATTCAAAAATAAACATAAAAAGTAAACAAAAGTAATATATAAAAAGTCGTATAATTATGTTGAATATTGAATTTGTTGTGACCCGAGTTTATTATTAAAAACTCTATGTAAAAAATTTTAATTCTTAAATTTTTAGTTTAAATAATTTAGCTTAAATAGAAGTCACGTTAAATGTTAAAACTGAAATTGTAGCATTTTTATGGTAATTGTCTATCTAGCTAATCTAGCTATATAGCAGAAACAACTTTTTAATAATTATTATATTATAGAGACTATTAATGATTTTATATTTAACTATAATTAAAATTAAATCAAAATTAAGGCGAATTAATGAATACAATAAAGAAGTTACTGTAAGTCACAAAACTTTGTTTTCTCTAAATTTTAACGCCATTTAAATGTCGTATTCACTGAACGATTAAATCATTAAAAAATATAAATTGTGCCAAACGTTGCACTATTAATATAAACCTGTTATATAACAGAAGTTGTGTTAATACGTACTTTTGAAGTTTCAATTGAAGTTTGATATAAAGTTAGTGCAGCCAAAGGCAGGTACCCATTGTATGGACTGAACCTCTCGTAAAACTCATGTTTTGTTTGCAATTAATTTGAATTTCAAATCAAAGTTAAGTCAAAATTATAACTTAACTCATCTTTACATTCAATGCCGGGCTTTGATTGCAACCGATTCCCCGATTTCGATACCAGCGGATCGTTGGCCGCTTTGGCCGACGGTTTCAAATGTGGTATTTGTCTGTATGTGTTGAACAAAGCGGTGGACACTCGATGTGGACATACCTTCTGTCACGAGTGCCTCAATCAATGGATCTCAAGACCGCGAAACAAAAAAAAGTGTCCCGAATGTCGGCATGAAATGTTGCCCACAAGAAAGCGGCCCAAAGATAACAATACGGTTATAATTGGAGGCAATATTTTGGTGGATAGAAGTCGACGAATAAATGGATTGATAGAAAAATTGAAGATCACATGTGATTACGAGAGGAACGGATGTCCAGAAGTGTGTCCATTGGAGTCGTTGTCCACTCATCTCAAGACATGTCAATACAGAATATGCCAAACATGTGATCTAACCATTGGTGTGAGTAGTGATGACCACAACTGTATTGAAGGCTTGAAAAATAAAAACAAAGAATGGCAAAAGAAATGCAATTTATTGAGAAAAAAGACCAAAGAAATGAAGATTAATTTGGAGACAATTTGCACAAAATCTGAAGAAAAGTCAGTGAAGTGTGAGTCGAAATGCAAACAAATGGAGACTTTGAACACAGATTTGGTGATGAAAACTAAAGAACTGGAAACAAAAGTCAAGAAATTCAAAGACATTTCTGCGATATTAGAGGCGAAATTGAGTCGACCCGAGAGTTTGACTAATGATTTGATAAAAAATTTTATGATTTTGAAGCCATCGCTGTTTATACCAATATTGGAAGAGAAGATTATGTTTACATTAAACGCTAATTATGTAATGTTTGGCAAATATTGGGCAAGTGTTGGCTCTATTGAGTTCACGGAGACGTGTATTCATTTGGTAGACGTTATTCTAAATGGTAGTACAAAAACGAACCATTCATTTAGAATATCCTATTATATGGTGGAGTATATGGAGGCGTGTGTCGACCCCTCACTACCAATGATTTGTATTAAACCGAGTATTAGTGAAACCAATTTGATTAGAATGGCGTTAACTATATTTTCACCACAATTCAAAGCACCTAATTTTGATGTCATTTCTGAAGGTTTGTTAGCATTACTCCAACCATATCTATGAATGAATATGAATTATATTTAGTTGATCTCTATATTAGATCCGAGCGAACGGTATATTACCATTGAATTTAAAGAAGCAATCGATGAGACATTTGTAACCCGATTGCGAGAGAAATGCGATAAAAATAATCGACGTTATAATAAGTTTGAATACAATATAATGGACTTAAATACTGCACAGAATATACAGAATTATGCAAAGAATGCTATGAATCAATCGATGTGAAAAAGTTTGAGTATTAAATATTGTAATCACTTTATATTTGTTGTGTATTTTTCCTAAACTTAAAAATCTATATTTTTAGTATTCATTGTTTAGTATTAGGTTTAATTGTTTTAAACAATTCAGTTATAACTTGATTGTAATAAAAATGGTTAATAAAAATGAAATTATAAAAAATAGTTTCACTAAAAAGCAAACTTTTGTTTCGACAAAAACTTGTCGTCATTTAGAGGACGTATTGACTGAACGACAGAATCATTGAAAATTGGACTTTAATTTTGATCCAAAATTTGAAAAACTAATGTTTGGTCACAACATGTGATTCATAAACACTATTTTGTTGACAATTGATTTGAATTACAATTAAAACCATTACTTAATTAATCCATTGATTCAATGCCTGGCTTTGATTGCAATCGTTTTCCCGATCTCTCAGTCTTAGAGGCGTTGTCTTTGGCCGAAGGTTTCAAATGTGGTATTTGTGTGGAAGTGTTGGATAAAGCCGTTGACACTCGATGTGGACATACCTTCTGTGAAGAGTGTCTCAATCAATGGCTCTCAAGACCGCAGACCACCAAAGAGTGTCCCGAATGTCGACAATCACTGGTCAATAGGAAGCGGACCCGAAGTGAGACCAATGAAAACAATGCGGTTATAATCGGAGGCAATGTTTTTGTGGATAAAAATCGGCGAATAAATGGATTGATAGAGAAATTGAAGATCAAATGTGATTACGAGTGGAACGGATGTCCAGAAGTGTGTCCATTGGAGTCGCTGTCCACTCATCTCAAGACATGTCAACACAAAACATGCCAAACATGTGGTCTAACTGTGAGTCCGATAACCGATGACCACAACTGCATTGAAGGCCTGAAGAAAGACCGAAATGAATGGCAAATGAAATGCAATTTTGCGACACAAAGAGCCAAAAGAATTGAAACACAAACTAAAGAATTGAAAACAAAACTCGAAAAAAGTGTTGAAAAAGCGTTGAATTCGGAGAAAAAATACAAAGAAATGGAAAATTGAAATGCAATTTTGCGACACAAAGAGCCAAAAGAATTGAAACACAAACTAAAGAATTGAAAACAAAACTCGAAAAAAGTGTTGAAAAAGCGTTGAATTCGGAGAAAAAATACAAAGAAATGCTTTTCTTTAAATTTCTAAACCTCTGTTCACAAAGCTGTCGTCTTCACCTCAAAGGCGACTGTCATTGGCGATTAACATATGTAAAACCGTTTACATTCCGATCATAGCCCATGTATCACAAGTGACACGATGGCATTCATTTGCATAATGTATTGCCAAATGATAGCGACTCGAGTGGTCAACGCATTATTACAATCAGATATAAGGATCTTCAATGTCTGTACGCTTGTGTCGACCCCACACTACCAATGCTTTGTATTCAACCCATCCCTCAATTGGCCATTACTATCGCAAATATACTTTATTCCGATACACTTGGGTTTGATGTCACTTCAGCCGGTATGCTATCATTACTATTAAGTCTACTGTATTATTGATAATTACATTATTATTAATATCGTGTTATCTTTTGATATCAGATCCGAGCGAACAGTTTATTATCATTGAATTGAATGAAACCATTAATAAGACATTTAGCCGACAATTGTATGAGAACTGCTGTGAAGATAACGATTCGTTTGATTTCCGTGAGATTGACGTAACGACTGGACAACTGTTGCAAATGCGGGCTAAGAATATCTGCGATCCTTTTAACGGAACTATTGATGAGTTTCTGTATTCATTCACTTAAATATTTATTCATATTTCTCGCCATTCATTTTGTATTCAACCATATCTTTATGTCTTGACACGAATATAGTATTTTGTGTATTTTGAACATTTCTATTAAAACTAATTAATTCATTATTAAACCACAAAATTAATGTAAATTAATGTTTATAGCCGTTATAACTATAAAATTGTTTCGCAAATGATTTAAATTAACCTAATTTTCACCGTCTGTTCATAACTTCTCTGTTGTCAGTAAGACATAGTATTCCGCAAGCAATTTATCAGTCAATTCCTTAAATCAATTATATTTAGTAATTTTTGTATATAAAATGATATGACATTCAATATAAATAGACACAGAAAATAAATATTTATTAATATTATATTAATTAACTAATTTTCGACTTACTTTACACTTTACTTACGTTTTTTGTTTAACAGTTTGTTATCTAATTTTGGTTGTTTTTTTTATTCTATACTTATGTTTTAATATTAGAGAGAAAAACAGTATTTTACAAAAGAGAGTCTCAAAAGTCGATACTATTGTCCTCTTTCTCTTCGGAACTGCCGTCGGATTTCATCTTCAGATCAGTTTTATTCTGAAAGTCGGATGTCTTGAGGAGACCGCGGAACTGCTTCTCGTGAATCTTCTTGTGTTTGCGAATATTACCGGAATCGACGCACCGGTACTGACATCCGGGCCAATTACACGCGTACCGCTTGTCGTCGTAATGGATCCGCAGGTGATTCTTCAGACTCAGGCTGGACTTGAATCGCTTGTCACAGTCGGGCCAATCGCACACAAAGTTACGCTCAGTCTTGTGGACCAACTTGTGTCGAGCCATACACTTCTTGTTACTCACGTACTGACAGCCGGGGTATTCACATGCGCTCAGCTCCGACTGTTTGGTCGTCAATTGGACGCGACTGGTCTTCGGACGGCCGGGGATTCGCTTGTCCAGCACTGAACCTATTGGCGGAGTAAACAAATATACAAATAGGGGGATCAGTTGCGGCCTAGGAGTCGTGTCTATCAGCCATTGCTCTCACTCTCACCTGTGGTCTCAAACTTCCTGACCAGTCGTGTGATACCCGAAGAAGTGGGCAAATGATCGCAATCGGGATGGCGTTCGGCGAACACACGCGCCGTCTGTTTCAAACTCTTGCCGCTGTAGAAGATCTTAATCAACTCAATCCTCTCCTGAAGTGTGAACTTGTGGTTAACGGCCGTCGCGGCCGCCGACGACTGCTTGCGCTCGCAGTCGCCGCCAATGAGCTCTTCGCCGCCGATCAGGTCGTTCATCGGTGACAACCACTCACTTCAACACAACGCCCGACACCTGTCTTGAGCTGTGTATTGAGCGGCCAATACTTTGGGCACCAATTGGTCGGCAAAGTGTCGGTCGACCACCACTTCCTGTGTTGGCACCGATTGTTTGTCTAATGTCTGGACGAAGACGTCTTTGGATGCGATTCAATGTCAACAACGAGTGGCGGACACGAGTTGTGGTCATCGGAGGCGCCGTTTGGGGCGACGAAGAGGTGTCTGCGGTTTGGCTGACGAGAGGAGGAGAGACGCGAAGAGTTGGAGCCGACGATCACATCGTATATCATATCATAATTAGTGATCGGATTTAATGTTCAGACAAAACAAAACACAACCAAAAGTATTAACAAAAATAAATAAATAGTTTATGTTTTGAAAACACAAAATTAGACTCAAATGCAAAACACAAACACTTTTGACAATACAATACATACGAGAGTTCAATACACTGTATGGCAAAACATCGGGTGTCCGACCCTTTGGGCCCTTTTCTATGTATAGGAAATGCGTTGAAATGGACGTGAAGTGTATTGACATAAAAAGGGACCAAACGTATGGCGTGACAGTCAGTGCGCGCATGCGTTAACTCATTTGCCGCCATTTGTCTGTCAATCAAAACATTAACGGCTGAAGAGTTGACGACCAGACGAGAGTCAACCCGTGTTCCCCAGACATCACCGCTAAGTCTGCCATTCATACTATTCACACGCTGTCATCACTTCCATCGCTTCCGCGCGCTTCCCAGCCATCGGTGGTGTCGGCCGTCGTTAACATCGCTTAACACGACTCGTGTGGCCGCCGATCGTCTGTCGTCTTAACGCGTGTCTGATTATCACCTGTTGGATCAGCTGAAGCCACACACGTGTGTCAGTCGCGATGCCGGGCTTTCTGGAGTACATGGAAGTGGATAACTTCAAGTCCTATTCGGGTCAGCAACAGATCGGACCGTTGAAACAGTTCACGGCTGTCATCGGTCCCAACGGTTCCGGCAAATCAAACTTCATGGACGCCATTAGCTTCGTGTTGGGCGAGAAGACCAACAATTTGCGCGTCAAGAAGCTATCGGAGCTGATCCACGGCGCGTCCATCGGGCGGCCCGTCTCCAATCAGGCGTCTGTGACGCTGGTCTACAGGGATCAGGACTCGGGCCGTATCACACGCTTCCAGCGGCTGGTGTTGGGCTCGAGCTCTGAGTACCGCATCGACGAGAACGTGGTCTCCAAACAGGACTACGCGACCCGATTGGAGAAGTTGGGCATCAATGTGAAGGCCCGCAACTTTCTCGTATATCAGGGAGCGGTCGAGTCGATCGCCATGAAGAACCCCCGCGAGATCACCGGCCTCTTCGAGGAGATCTCCCGCAGCAACGAATTCAAAGAGGATTACGTGAACAAAAAGGTACGAATGGATCGCTCGGAGGAGGAGTTGCATCACATGTATGTGAAGAAGAAGGGCATCGCCGCCGAGAAGAAGGAGGCGCAGGGAGAGATCAATGAGGCCAAGAAGTACCAGAACCTGAGGGACGAGTTGAACAAAGTGCAGATCGATTTGCAACTCTTCAAACTCTATCACATTCAGGACGACGTCGAAGAGCTTCAGGAGGATATGGACCGCAAACGCAAGGATATGGACAAACATATCAAAAACAAGGAGAAGATCGACACAGAAGTGAGGAATAAGAAGCAAAATTTGGCCAAAATTAGCAAAGAGTTGTCGGGAATCGACCGCAAGATCCGCGACGTGGAGCTCAACTTGAATAAGAAGCGGCCGACGTATATAAAGGCCAAAGAGAACGCTTCCCATATCGAGAAGAAGTTGGAGACGGCCAAGAAGTCGAAGGCCTCAGCCATTAAGGCTCACGACAACCACCAAAACACTATCAAAGAGTTGGAGGAGGACTACAATCGGGTGAAGAAGGAGTACGACAAGTGGGAGCAGGAGATGACCAAAGAGAAAGAGTTGCACAAAACGGATGTCGTGCTGAAAGAGGGACAGAAGAAGGAATACAATCGCCTGAAGGAAGAGGCGGCCCGACTCTCATCCAAATACATGAAAGACTTGGATTCGCTGGAAAGGGAGCAGAAGGCCGATCAGGACAGGAACGAGAACGAGAACCGCAAAAAGATGGACATCGAGTCGCGCACACGAGTCCTGCAAAACAATTTGGACGAAAACGTGAAACGGATCACCAAATTGTGCGACAATCTTATGGACAAACATATCAAAAACAAGGAGAAGATCGACACAGAAGTGAGGAATAAGAAGCAAAATTTGGCCAAAATTAGCAAAGAGTTGTCGGGAATCGACCGCAAGATCCGCGACGTGGAGCTCAACCTGAATAAGAAGCGGCCGACGTATATAAAGGCCAAAGAGAACGCTTCCCATATCGAGAAGAAGTTGGAGACCGCGAAGAAGTCTAAGGCCTCAGCCATTAAGGCTCACGACAACCACCAAAACACTATCAAAGAGTTGGAAGAGGACTACAATCGGGTGAAGAAGGAGTACGACAAGTGGGAGCAGGAGATGACCAAAGAGAAAGAGTTACACAAAACGGATGTCGTGCTGAAAGAGGGACAGAAGAAGGAATACAATCGGCTGAAGGAAGAGGCGGCCCGACTCTCATCCAAATACATGAAAGACTTGGATTCGCTGGAAAGGGAACAGAAGGCCGATCAGGACAGGAACGAGAACGAGAACCGCAAAAAGATGGACATCGAGTCGCGCACACGAGTCCTGCAAAACAATTTGGACGAAAACGTGAAACGGATCACCAAATTGTGCGACAATCTGGAAGTGAGTGAAACCAATCTCCAAGACTTGACCAAAAAGAAGGTGGAGATCGAGTCGATCGTCAACTCGAGCAAAGAACAGGTCGAGTCCATCACACATAAGCTCGAGTCGATTAACCGCGAGTTAGGCGACGCCAAAGTGGACAGACATGAGGACGAGAGGCGTAAGAAGAAGGCGGAAGTGGTGGACAACCTGAAGAAGCTCTACCCGGGAGTCTTCGATCGGCTGCTAAACATGTGTAAACCGATTCACAAGCGGTACAACATGTCGATCACTAAAGTGATGGGCAAAAACATGAACGCCATTATTGTGGACTCCGAGAGGACGGGCCGGCAGTGCATTCAGTACTTAAAGGAGCAAATGCTCGAACCCGAGACCTTCCTTCCGCTCGACTACATCGAAGTGAAACAAGTGAAGGAACGGCTCAGGAATATACAGCACCCGAGGAATGTGAAGATGTTGTACGATGTGCTCAAATACGACCCGCCGGCCATCAAACGGGCCGTACTCTACGCCACGAACAACGCGTTGGTGTGCGAGACGGCCGAAGACGCGAATCTCGTGGCCTTCGATTTGGGAGACGGCAAGCGTTACGACGCGGTGGCACTCGACGGCACTTTCTATCAGAAGTGCGGCTTCATATCCGGCGGAAGCGCTGACCTCGAGAAGAGGGCCCGTCGTTGGGACGAAAAAGAGTTGCATTCACTTAAGTATCAAAAGGAGAAATTGGCTGAAAGTCTGAAGGAGGAGCTGAAGAAGACGCGCAAAGAGAGCGACCTTATGGTCATTAATAGTCAAATCAAAGGCTTAGACACGCGTCTGAAGTACTGTCGGAGCGACAAAACCCAAACCGAGAAGAATAACGAAGACTTTAAGAAAGAGATCAAACAATTGGACGCGAAGTTGAAGTCATTTGACCCGCAAATCAAAGAGATCTCATCGCGAATGGAGTCGCGAGACGTGAAGATCACCGAAATTCGGGAAGCGATGAATTCGGTGGAAGACACCATCTTTGGGTCGTTCTGCGAGGATTTGGGCGTCGATAACATTCGCCAATACGAAGAGCGACAGAACAAAGCGACTCAAGAGAACGAAAAGATTCGCCTGAAATACGAGAACGAGAAGAACTCGCTGTCCAGTCGTCTGGCGTACGAACGAAGCAAAGACACGAATGAGAACGTGAAGCGATGGCAGAGAGTGGTCTCCGAAGAGGAGAAGAATCTGTCGACAGCGCGAGAGACCGAGAAGAAGGAGATGCAGGGCATCGAAGAGGAGATGAAGAAAGTGGAGGAACTCAAGAACGACAAGATCTCCAAAAAGACTGAATGCGATTCAGTGGAGGACGAGATCACGGAAGTGAAGAGAGGCCTCTCCAGCATTCAGAAGGAGCTGTCGGCCGCGCAGAAGTCCTTAATGCAGATCGAGTGCCGCCTCGAGTCGAAGAAAGCGGACAGACATGCGATCCTTTTGCACTGTAAGATGGAGTGCATTGAATTGCCGCTCGTTTCCGGTGACCTCAACGACATCGCCGCCGGCGGCGCCAACAATAACGACGGCGAGACCAATGGGAACGCCGACGAAGACGAGGACGACGACGGACCCTCCACTCAGCGCTCATATGAAAGCGATTCTAATCTCAAACCAGACTTTTCTATACTGAAGAATAGTCTCAAAAATGTTTGTTTCTCTCTTTTTTATATTTCTCTCTCGTATTAATTGTGTTTTTATTAATGGTTTGAATTGTATTTAACAGATGAACGATTCGGATGCCATCAAAAAGAAAGAGAGCGAAATGCAGACAGAGATTAATAGCAAACGGGAAGTATTGCGTAAAATACAAGCGCCAAACATGAGAGCTATTGACAAGTAAGTAGTGATTGTTGTTGTTGTGAGCGATAATCATAGGATTGCTTTGATTTGCAATGTTTTTTTACGTATTCAATGATAGACTCGAAGACGTAAAGGAGAGACTGAAGGGAACGGACTCTGAAGTGAATAATTTAAGGCTCGACTCAAAGAAAGCCAAAATGGCGTTCGAAGAGATTAAGAGGAATCGATTGCGCGAATTCACGGTGTGTTTCGAAGCGGTGGCCCAACGCGTCGATTCCATCTACAAGTCGCTGACCAATAACGCCAGCGCTCAGGCATTCCTCGTGCCGGAGAACCCGGAAGAGCCGTATCTCGAGGGCATTAACTACAATTGTGTGGCTCCGGGCAAACGCTTCCAACCGATGAGCAATCTTAGCGGTGGTGAGAAAACGGTGGCCGCACTCGCGCTGCTGTTCGCCATACACTCGTACAAACCGGCGCCGTTCTTCGTGTTGGACGAGATCGACGCCGCGCTCGACAACACCAACATTGGAAAGGTATGCACTGACTGTCCATTGATTTGTGTCATTAATTGTGTGCTAATGTCTAACGTATTGATCGGATCGATAGGTCGCGCGTTTCATACGAGAGAAGACTGAGTCGTCGTTTCAATGTATCGTAATATCATTGAAAGAGGAGTTCTACGGACACGCGTCCTCTCTCATCGGTGTCGCACCGGACGTAAGATTAATGATATGTCTATCTGTCTGTATATGTGTTAATACATTGCCTCTCCCTCTCCATAGCCGGGCGACTGTACCATAAGTCGTGTCTTTACAGCAGATTTGTCTCAATATCAAGAATAATAACATTAATAATTCTTTCATATAATTTATTATTGTATTTCATGTTTTCTAATAACCATTTTGTGACATAAAATTCTCTCTTAAACATCATTTAATCGTTTAGCGTTTTAAAGTATTTTGTTATGCAAAAATAATATTATAGAGAAATGAATTTTGAGTCTAAGAAATGTAAAAATAATAAAATAAACATTTTGTGTACTTATATTTATTTCTTAACTTAAATTTAGTGAAAAAAGACATCCTCTGCTTATCATTCCTCGCATTTGTTTTCGCTGTGTTTTTGTTTGCAGGCATTTATCAGCAGTTTTTTGTGGACTTAAATTCATATTAAGGAAAATATTTGTTTGCATTTATTGCCAGCAAATAGTTTTCCGAAACCATTTGAATGTTTGCTGAATTTGAATAGTTATTTGATTTCGTTGTTTACGGTTGTAATAGAGAAGAAAATCCTATTTTTCCAATTCATTAATTTCTCGTCTCGTGTATAAAAACCGCATAAACTATCGTTTAATACATAGATTTTTTTTTGCAAATTTAAATTACATTTAGGTATAAGTATAACGAGTATACTAAATGTTGGAACATGGTCATCATTTATATTTTAGAGGTGTATCTCGTATTCACTAGTGTTTAAACTTCTAATATACCACATGTAATTAAATTGAGAGAGAGAGAGAGAGAGAGAGAGAGAGAG
>CAJPIZ010000856.1:0-20250 GCA_905368565.1 Medioppia subpectinata | reverse complement strand
GGTCAAAACATAACGAGAGAATTATTGCTAATGGATTGCCGGCATTAAAGGAGTTCCAGTTGTTTACTCCCTCTCCGTTCGCCAACTTATATATGACACCCAAAGAGCTCGACTACACAGACATCAGACCATTGCCCGACACTTTCCATAGATTTGATTATTTTAAACGTTCGGGAAATTTGGATACTTTTGAATTACCGGAAAAACTCAAGAATAAATCGGGAAAATTAATTTATCTATCGTTGGGTTCAATGGGAAGCGGAAATGTGGAGCTAATGAAGAGATTGGTTGCAATTTTAGCCAAATCTAAGCACATATTTATTGTCTCCAAAGGTGTAAATCATAACAAATATGAATTGCCTGACAATATGTGGGGCGATAGGACTGTCCCACAAATTAAAGTGTTACCACTCATTGATCTGATGCTAACCCACGGCGGGAACAATACTGTGACCGAAACCATGTATTTCGGGAAACCAATGATAGTAATGCCTTTATTTGCCGATCAATACGATAACGCACAGAGAGTTATGGAAAAAGGATTTGGCCTCAGAATCAATCCCTACGAGTGCTCTGAACAACAATTATTGCAATCCATTGAAAATGTATTGAATGACAAAATTATTGCCGAAAATTGTGAGAAAACATCGAAACGAATGCAAAGCGAAAAATCTATCGAAAAACTTGTTAAATTGGTTGAAAGTCTTGTCAAATGATTAAAATTATTATTAAAATATAGAATATATGTAATTTCAAGAAACTTATAAAAATATTACTAATAAAAAATACTGATGTTTATTAGATTTAAAAAAATAAATATTTAATATTAAAAGTTTTAATTAGTATTTGGCATTATTTTTTATTCAATAAATACACGATTGTTTACACATTCATCACATTCTTAATGTAAATGCAAATAATTAATTGGATTTAGGAATACAATTAAGGAAATAGGAAAAATCTATTAAATTGCATCTACTAATAATTAAATTAAATTAAGTATTTGATTGGTTAGTTTTACACCATATAACCTTGTTAGTGCATATTTTACACTAATTTAATCTAAACAACGTTAGTGAACATAATTTTAAAACCATTGATACATCTATTTGTTGCCATTATCTTTATTATAAGTATTATATGATAAGATATTTAACTCAATTAGTTTTATATAGCGTTAAGTACACTAAATATTGCACTTTTATCTGCTTATAAGACCGAATAAAGTCCGCACTAAAACACTTATAATTAAAATATAAGTATTATAACAGTTATATAAACTCTCAGTTGAGTTAAACCAATCGTCAAAGTTGTTGAAACAAAGAATGGGTAAAAGAAAGTTAACAGTTCTGTTCGCTCCGGGCTATTACGTGGGGGCCATTATGTCGAGCATAGGTATGGCCGAAGTGTTGCGGGACAGCGGCGGACACCGGTGTGTGTTTGCGGTGACCGACGACTGGAAGTCACGGCTCGAAGCGATCGGCTTTGAAGTGAAAGTTGTCGGCGAGAAAGTGGACGGAAAGGGAATGCAAGAGAATAATGTGGAAGAGTTGACTAAAAACGGGACACTTTCACAGTTAACTCCAATGGAAAAATTGGTGGCAAATATTGAATTTTTTTACAATTGCTTTATTATGGCTGAGAAAGAGACGGATCCATACGTGAAGACCATAATCGCTGACACGAAACCAGATATTATTATTTCCGACAATTTAATAACACTTCCATCGATAGTCACATCAGGTATTCCCTGGATATTCAGTTGGAGTAATAGTCCTCTATCTCTGGACTTTGGCATAAATGATGAACGTTTACCACCATCTGCTTTAGGTATGAACTTAAGGATCAATTATTAATAAAATAAATGTTTTTTTTACTATATTACAACAATAAAATATTATAAATATTATTTAAAATATCATACAATAAATATAATTAAATGTGATTTTTTATTTATTATAAGGTTTGCCAACAAATAGTGAGAAAAAAGTGAAAGAAAAATACAGAAAATTAGTAAACGAAGCGAAAGCCAAACTTTGGTATAAACATAGGGATAGAGTGATTGCCAACGGATGTCCAGTTCTCCAAGAGTTCCAGTTGTGGACTCCCTCTCCCTTCGCTAACATATATATGACACCCAAAGAGCTCGACTACACAGACATTAGGCCATTGCCCGACACTTTCCATGGATTTGATTGTTACAAGCGTTCAGGAAATTTAGATGATCTTGATGCTTTTGAATTACCTCAAAAGTTGAGCAATAAATCGGGAAAATTGATATATCTATCGTTGGGTTCAATGGGAAGCGGAAATGTGGAGCTAATGAAGAAATTGGTTGCAATTTTAGCCAAATCTAAGCACAGGTTTATTGTCTCCAAAGGTGTGAAACACAATGAATACGAGTTGGCGGACAATATGTGGGGCGAGAAAAGTGTCCCTCAAATTAAAGTATTACCACTCATTGATTTGATGCTAACCCACGGCGGGAACAATACTGTAACCGAAACCATGTATTTCGGGAAACCAATGATTGTTTTGCCCCTATTTTTCGATCAATACGATAACGCACAGAGAGTTACCGAAAAAGGGTTTGGGGTTAGACTCGATCCCTACGAGTGCTCTGAACAACAATTATTGGAATCCATTGAAAATGTATTGAATGACAAAACTATTGCTCAAAATTGTGAGAAAACATCAAAAAGAATGCAAAGCGAAAAGTCTATCGAAAAACTTACAAAATTAGTCGAAAGTCTTGTTAAATAATTTAAATAACTCGTTAAATTAATTAAAAATATTATAGTAATTAAGTTAAATTGTAAGTGGATTTTAAATGCTAATTTACCTGTTTTATTGAAAATACTTAAGTATCCTATAATCGGTAATAGTTTTAATTATTATCTTTAAATTATTATTAAATTAAATGTTAAATCAATGAACACTACATATTACACACATACAAACTTTATATTATACAGTTTGTATATCCTATGTTTGCATGTATTAAAATGCCCTGAGTAAATTTTTGATTTAAATAAAAATTTAGTTAAAGCAATTTTAATATAAAAATTGTTTATCAATTTAATAAATTTTATTTTAGAAAAAGTAATTTTAATGCATGATGATAATATATCAATACACAACATACGAAAAAAGTTATCAACTACTATATCGAGCCTAAAACTCCCTGATTATTATGTTGAGATTAAATCCTTAATCCTTAGAGAAAAATTTAAAAGATAAATAAATCCCTAATTATGTTGAATAATAAATATAACTGTACAAACTTTGCACTTGGTATAATATACTGCACTTTACATAACATAATGTACTCGATTGGGTGCAAACGTTGGGTACACACATTAAATGCATTTAAAAATTATCATACGTATATATAGCAATCCATTTATTAATTTTATAATTTATATTTACCGTATACTGTATATACTTTACACTACATATTGTTTATAAGAAATAAAATGTTTAATTTAAAATTGAATTTGCAGACGGGCTGCGCTTCCTTTACTCTACTCCTCATTCTCTCACTCAATACCACAGATCTGTATAATCCTATAATCTCTCATTAGATCTGTTATCTATTTAATCACTTATTATAATCCAAACTTTGTATAAAAATACTATCATATGTTATTTGTATTCCTATTATGGGTTGACATATAAGACGCCCACAGAGAGAGACATAACGACAGTCTAGTGGTGACTCTCACACAGAGCACCTCATACTCTCTCTGCTCTCGTCTCACTTCATGTAACGCCCACTCAATCCATATTCAATGTATGATTTAATTGTTGTTCGTTTTATTAAATACTATTTTAATTAACATACGATTACGAGTGCGGTTATTGAACAGCGATTCATGGATCTGCTGGTCATTCAGTAATTTAGTAGTTCTTACAGCGGGTCTCTGTGTTTGGCATAAGGCCTAATACACCCTCAACGCAGCGCCCGACTGCAAATTGACCACTAATTATGACTAACAAACAGTTAACAGTGTTGTTCGCACCGCTCTCTTTTGTGGGGCCAATGATGTCGAGCATAGGTATGGCTGAAGTATTGCGAGACAGCGGACACCGGTGTGTGTTTGCGGTGACCAACGATTGGATCGCTAGACTCGAGTCAATGGGGTTTGAGACTAAATTAGCTGAAAAGCCCGTAAACGTGAGCACTACTAAAAAATGTGTCGTCGATTCGGCAAATAGTAATGCAAACGATTTGTTGAAAATGGGAGGACTCGACAATATATCTCCGTTTCAAAAAGTGGTCAATAGTTTTGAGTTTGTATTTAATGTGTTTATAAAAGGCGAAGAAGAGACGGATCCGTATTTAAAGCTAATTATATCCGATTTAAAGCCAGACGTTATTATTAGCGATCATATCGTGAATCTTTCATCGATAGTCAACTCTGCTATTCCCTGGATATTCAGTTGGAGTAATAGTCCCCTATCTCTCGATTATGGCTATGAAGACAATTCTCTTCCGCCCTCTTTCTTAGGTAAAAGCTATGCTTTAAATATAATTACATTTATGTTTATTATTTCAATTATAAGGTTTGCCGACAAATAGTGAGACAGAAGTGAAAGAGAAATACAGAAAACTATTGAATGTAGAAAAACAAAAGATTTCGTTTAAAATAAACCAAAGATCAAAAACTAACGGAATGTCAGCACTAAAAGAGTTTCAGATCTTTACTCCCTCTCCGTTTGCAAACTTATATTTGACGCCTAAAGAGCTCGACTACACAGACATCAGGCCATTGCCCGACACTTTCCATAGATTTGATTACTACAAGCGTTCGGGAAATTTGGATACTTTTGAATTACCGGAAAAACTGAAGAATAAATCGGGAAAATTGATTTATCTATCGTTGGGTTCAATGGGTGGCGGAAATGTAGAACTTATGAAAAGATTGGTTGCAATTTTGGCCAAATCTAACCATAGATTTATTGTATCTAAAGGTATACATCATAATGAATACGACTTACCGGGCAATATGTGGGGCGATAGGACTGTCCCTCAAATCAAAGTGTTGCCGATCTGTGATCTGGTCATAACCCACGGCGGGAACAATACTGTGACCGAAACCATGTATTTTGGAAAACCAATGATTGTTTTACCCATTGTTTGCGATCAATACGATAACGCACAGAGAGTTATGGAAAAAGGATTTGGGGTTAGACTCGATCCCTACGATTGCTCTGAACAACAATTATTGCAATCCATTGAAAATGTATTGAATGACAAAACTATTGCTGAGAATTGCAAGAAAGCATCGAAACGAATTCAAAGCGAAAAGTCTATCGAAAAACTTGTTAAATTGGTTGAAAATCTTGCTAAATAATTGAATTAAATTAATCTAATATCAAACAATGTTTATTTGTTGTTTAAAAATACTGTACATAAAGTTTATCAATAAAAAATATCTTTAGATGATTAAATCAAAACTGCTAAATATTAAAGTGCTTGTGCTTTATATTCATAGACACCTTATAATATTATCAATAATATTTAGCACATGTGCGTATATAATAATAATATTATAATTATAATATATTATATTATAATGTATTATTATATGTATCAAGTATAGAATAGTATTATAGATTATAATGTATAGTATTAAAAATACTGTATAGTAATTAGCAATAAAAATACTAATTAGCATTATTACAAATTGTAATTTACAATATAACAGTCCAGTGATAGTCCAGATAGTCCAGTGAGTAGACTGTAGAGGAGAGTAACTGATATATTAAGATTATGATAAAATATTGTTCAAAATGCAAATTAAGTTTAAATTCACTTTATCGTATGATTGGACATCATCATAGCCTTGATCAAAGTATAAAATTATAATGTTAGTTTTTATATTTATAAAATTTATAGAACAGTTATTTTATATTTATGTAATTAATAATTACTAATTATGTAAACAAGTGACAATGCACCTGGTAACATAAAATGCACTTGGTCAATAGGAACTTTTCCTACTATGAAGTGCAAATTATATGATATTAAAAAATACTATATAAATCATTGTAAAAAAAACTTATATATAAATGTTTAAAATTCCGAAATCAAAAGTATTTGAAGTTTTAAAATTCAAAGATGTCTATTCAAAATCTAACAGTGCTTTTTGCACCCGAGAATTTTTTTGGTCCAATAATGTCGGGCATAGGTATGGCTGAAGTGCTGCGGGACAGCGGCGGACACCGGTGTGTGTTTGCGGTGACCAACGATTGGATCGCTAGACTCGAGTCAATGGGTTTTGAAACGATATTAATTGAAAACTCTGTGGACGTCGACAATGAAAAGTCTGTCACCGATTCGGCCGATAGTAATGTTAGCGTATTGTTGAGTACGGGTGCGATGGGAAACATATCGGCGTTTGACAAAGCGGTCGGTATTATAAAGTATTTGTGCGAAGAGTTTATTCCATCGGAACTAAAGTCTGATCCATATATGAAAAAAATTATAACCGATCTAAAGCCCAGTGTTATTATTACCGATTGTTTGGTAACACTTCCATCAATAGTAAATTCAGGTATTCCTTGGATATTGAGTTGGAGTGGATGTCCGCTATTACTTGACTTTGGTTATGAAGATAACACACTTCAACCATCGCTTTTGGGTACGGGTTTTGTTTGTAAAAAAATAATTTGATTTTAAACACAATTTTTATTTATAAGGTTTGCCGACAAATAGTGAGACAGAAGTGAAAGAAAAATACAGAAAACTATTGAATGAAGAAAAACAAAAGTTTTGGTCTAAACATAACGAGAGAATCATTGTTAATGGATTGCCGCCACTAAAAGAGTTCCAGTTGTTTACTCCCTCTCCGTTCGCCAACTTATATATGACACCCAAAGAGCTCGACTACACAGACATCAGACAATTGCCGAATAATTATCATGGATTTGATAATTTCAAGCGTTCGGGAAATTTGGATGTCTTTGAAATTCCCGAAAAACTCAAGAATAAATCGGGAAAATTAATATATCTATCATTGGGTTCAATGGGAAGCGGAAATGTGGAGCTAATGAAAAGATTGGTTGCAATTTTGGCTAAATCTAAGCACAGGTTTATTGTTTCCAAAGGTGTTAATCATAATGAATATGAATTGGCAGACAATATGTGGGGCGATAGGACTGTCCCACAGATTAAAGTGTTACCAATCATTGATTTGATGCTAACCCACGGCGGGAACAATACTGTGACCGAAACCATGTATTTCGGGAAACCAATGATAGTTTTGCCTCTATTTTTCGATCAATACGATAACGCACAGAGAGTTATGGAAAAAGGGTTTGGGGTTAGACTCGATCCCTACGAGTGCTCTGAACAACAATTATTGCAATCCATTGAAAATGTATTGAATGACAAAACTATTGCTGAAAATTGTGAGAAAGCATCGAAGAGAATACAAAGCGAAAAGTCTATCGAAAAACTTACAAAATTAGTCGAAAGTCTTGTTAAATAATTTAAATAATTTGTTAAATTAATTTTAGATTTAGTAATTTCTAATCCTATAAAATTCAAACAAACTTTGTAATTAATATTAAAATTATAAAAAATTAAATGATGACAATTATTGTAAAAATTAAATTGAGATTGTAATTAAAATTCATAAATATAGAAAGGTTACTATTAAAATATAACAATACACAATTATATACAATATTAACATTTTAGCCAAAAATAAATTTTTTGATTTTTGAAATAATGAGGAAATCTGTATTTAAATTTATTAGAATTTGTAAACAACAGTAAATTATAAAACAACAAAACAAGTATAAAAATACATTGGTTGAAAAAAGTATAAATATTGCACTTGATTCTACATATTGGACTTGGGATACAGTGTATCCGATACACAATACACTTAACATTTAAGTTAACAATAACCTTGTAAAAATAAACTGTATAAGTACATAACATAACATACATGTATGTATCATATCTTAGATATGGAGAGATTTAATACTCAACTATTTCATAACACACAAGTATATAAGTAAATAAGAGTTTGAATGCAAATCAATAGTAATTGAAATTTGTAAAATCTAAAAATGACTAATAGGAAGTTAACAGTGCTTTTCGCCCCGCAATGCTTTTTTGGGCCAATAATGTCGAGCATAGGAATGGCTGAGATTTTGAGAGACAACGGCGGACACCGGTGTGTGTTTGCGGTGACCAACGATTGGATCGAGAGAATCGAGTCAATGGGTTTTGAAGCAAAATTGGTTACAAAACCAATTGATAGTGCAAATGGTGCCAATGGTGCCACTGATTCGGCCGATAGTAATGTTGACGTAGCGTTCAGTACGGGTGCGATGGGAAACATATCACCCTTTGATAAAGCGGTCTGTTTTGTAGAATATATGGTTAAAGAGTTCATAGAATCTGAAAAACTGAATGATCCGTATCTGAGAGCAATTATAGCTGATCTTAAGCCCGATGTTATTATCAACGATAATTTGGTAACACTTCCATCGATAGTCACTTCAGGTATTCCCTGGATATTCAGTTGGAGTAGTAGTCCTCTATCGTTAGACTTTGGATACGAACATAAAGCTCTTCCGCCGTCTATTTTGGGTATGAAATTGATTTTTAATGTAATATAATTTGAAATTATAAATAATATTTTCAATTATAAGGTTTGCCGACAAATAGTGAAACAGAAGTGAAAGAGAAATACAGAAAACTATTGAATGAAGAAAAACAAAAAGTTTGGTATAAACTTAATGATAGATTCATAGCTAACGGAATGCCACTCAAAGAGTACCAGTATTGGAGTCCTTCTCCGTTTGCTAACATTTATATAACCCCTAAAGAGCTCGACTACACAGACATCAGGCCATTGCCCGACAATTTTCATCGATTTGATTATTATAAGCGTTCGGGAAATTTGGATACTTTTGAAATTCCCGAAAAACTGAAGAATAAATCGGGAAAATTAATATATCTATCATTGGGTTCAATGGGAAGCGGAAATGTGAAGTTAATGAAAAGATTGGTTGCAATTTTGGCCAAATCTAAGCACAGGTTTATTGTCTCCAAAGGTGTAAAACATAATGAATACGAATTGGCAGACAATATGTGGGGCGATAGGAATGTCCCACAGGTTAAAGTATTACCACTCATTAATTTAATGCTAACCCACGGCGGGAACAATACTGTGACCGAAACCATGTATTTCGGGAAACCAATGATAGTTTTACCGATATTTTTCGATCAATACGATAACGCACAGAGAGTTACTGAGAAAGGGTTTGGTTTGAGGCTTAATCCTTACGAGTGCTCTGAACAACAATTATTGCAATCCATTGAAAATGTATTGAATGACAAAACTATTGCTCAAAATTGCAAGAAAGCATCGAAAAGAATACAAAAAGAGAAATCTATTAAAAAACTAACAAAATTAGTCGAAAGTTTAGTTAAATAAAATACTGGAAAATAAAATAATATAATTTTGAGAAATTAATTACATTTCTTACAATAAATTCAAATTAACTAATTTAATTTTTATAAAATGCTATTAACTTATAATATAATATAATATACTTTTACTTTATTATATTATAATGTACTAAAGTTATTTTAATGTGATTTTGACAAAAAACAAATAAAAATGTTACTTTAAAATGAATATTTCGTTACAATAATTTTAATACAAATTAATTTAATAATAATTATATACTGTTTTACATTTAATGGGTATAAAATGTTGTTTAACTATAAATAATGCATTTCATCAAACAATTCATAGAAATAATAACATACAGTTAATTATAATACACATTAATTAATTATAATGTACAATAACAATAAAATAAGCTAGATGTAAACCAACAAGACAATTCAATGTTTATAATCATATTGTTTTGTATTAAATAAAACTATTTCTTAAGCAAGTTAAAATGCATTAATTTAATATTAAAATACAAATATTTTATTTGATAAAATTAAAGATATTATTAAATTATCAATAATGACCTTGATTTTAAAACTAATCTGTAAATGCAAAGTAAAAGCAGATAATGAAATTATGAAAGAATGTAAACATTGCACTAGATTTAACGGATTGCACTTGCTTAAAACTTTAAGAATTCTCAGTACAATTACCAAATACAGTATATAAAGAGATTTATTACATTACCAATAAGTACTTGATCAAAGTATATCATACACTTTATGTATCGTATATAAACATATTGTAATTTTTAGTATAGCAGAATAAATAATATTCAAAATTACAAATTCAATGATGTCTAATAGAAAGCTAACCGTGTTGTTCGCACCCGTCTCTTTCGTGGGACCAGTCATGTCGAGCATAGGTATGGCTGAAGTATTGCGAGACAGCGGACACCGGTGTGTGTTTGCGGTGACCAACGATTGGATCGCTAGACTCGAGTCATTGGGCTTTGAGACTAAATTAGCCGAAAAGCCGGTTGACGTCAACACAGAGTCGGTCACCGATTCGGCCGATAGTAACGCGAAGGATGCCATCAAATTCGGTGGTCTCCACAATATATCCCCGTTTGAAAAACTGGTCAATAGTTTTGAGTTATTTTATGAGTGTTTCATAAAAGGAGAAAAAGAGACGGATCCGTACTTAAAGCCAATTATAGCCGATTTAAAGCCAGACGTTATTATTACCGACCATTTGGTTAATGTTTCATCGATAGTCACGTCAGGTATTCCCTGGATATTTAGTTGGAGTAGTGCTCCTCTTTCTATGGACATGGGCTACGATGATGAAGCACTTCCCCCATCAATGTTAGGTATTATGAGTTTTATTAGTAATTAAATTATTTGATATAATAAATGATATTTCAATTATAAGGTTTGCCGACAAATAGCGAGAAAGAAGTGAAAGAGAAATACAGAAAACTATTGAATGCAGAAAAAGAAAAGTTTTGGTATAAACTTAACGATAGATTCATTGCGAACGGAATGCCGGCATTAAAGGAGTTCCAGTTGTTTACTCCCTCTCCGTTCGCCAACATTTATATGACACCCAAAGAGCTCGACTACACAGACATCAGGCCATTGCCCGACACTTTCCATAGATTTGATTATTTCAAACGTTCGGGAAATTTGGATACTTTTGAATTACCCGAAAAACTGAAGAATAAATCGGGAAAATTGATTTATCTATCGTTAGGTTCAATGGGTGGCGGAAATGTAGAGCTAATGAAGAAATTGGTCGCAATTTTGGCCAAATCTAAGCACAGGTTTATTGTCTCCAAAGGCGTTCATCACAATGAATATGAATTGGCAGACAATATGTGGGGCGATAGGACTGTCCCACAAATAAAAATATTGCCAATCATTGATCTGATGCTAACCCACGGCGGGAACAACTCTTTGACCGAAACCATGTATTTCGGGAAACCAATGATAGTTTTGCCTCTTTTGGGCGATCAATACGATAACGCACAGAGAGTTGTGGAGAAAGGATTTGGGCTAAAACTAAATCCCTTTGATTGCTCTGAACAGCAATTATTGGAATCCATTGAAAATGTATTGAATGATAAAATTATTGCTGAAAATTGTTCAAAAGTGTCGAAAAGAATTCAAAGCGAAAAATCTATTGAAAAACTAACAAAATTGGTCGAAACTCTTGTTGAATGAAACTATAGTTTATAATATATATTTTATACCGAGAATTATTCTATTCGTGATACAAAATTAATTATTTTATAAATTATTATTATTTTAATCCCCACATATTTTATATTAAATGTACAATTTAAGCATTATACATTTATTGTATATTGTTTATAAGAGTCCATAAGATTAGCACTCCCCATAGACTTAGCATTGTCCATCGATTTAACATTAGTCCATAGGATTAGCATTAGTCCCATAGACTTAGCATAGCCCATAGACTTAGCATTGCCCATATACTTAGCATTGCCATAGACATAACATTGTTCATAGGATTAGCATTGCCATAGACTTAGCATTACCCATGTTAAAGTATAGCCATAGATGTAAGCTGTAATCCCATGTTAAAGGGGGGGGGAGGGGCCGCCGAACGATCCTATAAACCACATTCTTCATATATGAATCGTGGTTAAAAACATTAATTTCAATTACGAGTAATGTTTGATTTATTGTATGATTTAATGCTCTATTAAACACAACTTTAATATTTTTAATAAAATAATTTTTTCTTGTTACTAATGCACAGATTTTGCAATCCTTTGACAGTTTTGATGATTTTAATTGTTATCAAAACATAGTTTATAAAATTGTTTGCAAAAACCACCATGGTTAGGTGTTCAATTTGTATTTAGACCAATAAATTTTATTACAATTAAGCAAATTTAAATACATTAACTATAATTACTTAAATTAAACAGATGTGTAAACAAGTTCTTTTATCTATCAAATAATATAAACATTTGCTGGTCATCAAATATTAATGACCTTGAACAAATTATATAATATATAGAACAGCTTGAATTTAAAATCTTTAGAAAACTAATCGGGTTATTATATTAAAACTGTTATATAATTTAACAAAAATAATGAGCAGTAATAAGAAATTAACGATATTAATGGCACCGATGTGTTGGGTCGGAGAAATGATGGCATCCATAGGAATGGCAGAAGTGTTGAGAAATGCCGGACATCGGTGTGTATTCGCCGCTAACAATGACTGGAAATCACGGCTCGAGTCCATGGGTTTTGAAGTCAGATTAACGGGACATTTGGAGGACAAAGTGGTGACCGATTCGGCCGACGATAACGTCAAGAATTTATCGGAAGCCGGACTTCTGGACAATAAGACGATTCTGGAAAAGGCTGTCATTTGTAATAAGTTTTTTATGCAATTGTTGTTTATAGAAGAAGTGGATACCGAACCCTATTTGAAGATAATTATACGCGACTTGAATCCAGACATTATTATTAGCGACCATCTCATAGCACTTCCATCAATAGTTACGTCAGGTATTCCCTGGATATTCAGTTGGAGTAATTCACCTCTTGGTCTCGACAACGGCTATTTGGATAAATGTTTGCCGCCTTCAATGTTGGGTAAGATTTATATGAATTTATAATAATTTTTTCTAATGATTTTTAACTCAAGGATTGCCGACAAATAGTACCGAAGAAGTGAAAGAGAAATACAGAAAACTAATAACTGAAGGAAATAGAGATCTTTGGCTTAAATTAAGGGATAGACTCATTGCCTGCGGATGTCCTGAAGTAAAAGACTTTCAGGTCTGGACTCCTTCTCCTTTTGCCAACTTCTATATGACACCCAAAGAGCTCGACTACACAGACATCAGGCCATTGCCCGACAATTTCTATGGATTTGATTATTATAAGCGTTCGGGAAATTTGGATGTATTTGAAATTCCCGAAAAACTGAAGAATAAATCGGGAAAATTAATTTATCTATCATTGGGTTCAATGGGTGGCGGAAATGTAGAGTTAATGAAGAGATTGGTTGCAATTTTGGCCAAATCTAAGCACAGGTTTATTGTGTCGAAAGGCGTTCATCACAATGAATATGAATTACCGGACAATATGTGGGGCGATAGGACTGTCCCACAGATAAAAGTGTTACCAATCATTGACCTAATTCTAACCCACGGCGGGAACAATACTGTGACCGAAACCATGTATTTCGGGAAACCAATGATAGTTTTGCCCCTATTTTCGGATCAGCCCGACAACGCACAGAGAATTATGGAAAAGGGTTTTGGTGTTAGACTCGATCCCTACGAGTGCTCTGAACAACAATTATTGCAATCCATTGAAAATGTATTGAACGACAAAATAATGGCTCAAAAATGTTTGAAAGCTTCGCAAAGAATTCAAAGCGAACGACAGATTGAAAAAATTGTAGAATTGGTCGAGAATTTAGTTAAATAAATATTAAATAATATTTAAATGAATTATTTTTCAATAAATAAATTTTATTAAATAAAGATGACTTTTAATTTTTAGTTGCAATAAAATTATAGCTACAGTTAAGTCATTAAAATAAACAATTTAAAAAATAAAAAATATCTAAAATTTTAATAAGTTTATAAAATAAATAATCTAATTATTCATATTTGATAACGTTATGAAAATGAACATGTTTATTAAGATTGCATACAGTATGGCATAATTGACTTAATGATTAGATTAACAAAATTAATCAAATAGGAAAAGTTATTCGCATATTCACGATTTTAGTAATCAGTAAAATCGCCCTTCATGGTACATACTATCATACAAATTGAGTACAAGTTTTAGCAATATGTTTTTTCATCGTTGTTATGGGTAACGAATGTAGTTTTTGCACTAAATGATAATATGATACTTTAAAAAAAACTTTAATATAATTTTATGCTAACTTTAATTAAGCTGGTTATATTTAAACTCAAACTGCACTATGTGAACCTTAATTTTTGATTTTAATTTAATTGATTATAATTTTGATATTTTCTTATCTAATGATAAAACAATGCAATTGTAAAGATATGTTTAGCTATAAATACAGAAAATCGCGGAATAGGTTTTTAAGTGAAAGTAATATTATATTATTATAATTACAAATATAGTATAAAGTTGAAAGGATTGAAGTAATGCCTGAAAGAAAGCTAACCGTGTTGTACGCCCCTGCTAATTTTGTGGGCAAAATGATGTCGAGCGTAGGGGCGGCCGAAATGTTGGTCAGAGCCGGACATCGGGTGGTATTTGCGGCTAAAAGTGAATGGAAATCACGTCTCGAGTCAATGAAATTTGAAGTAAAACTCATTGGAAAGCCGGCGGACGAGGACCTAACGGACTGCGCGGACAAAAACGTGCAAGGTTGTTTTCATTACGGTCTACTCGACAATAAGACACCTCTGGAAAAGGCCATCGTTTCCATTAAACACGATATGCTTCTACTCTTCGACGAAGACAAACAGACCGAACCATATCTGAAGACTATTATTGCAAATCTAAAGCCCGACGTTATTATTAGTGACCATTTGGTAACACTTCCATCGATAGTCACTTCAGGTATTCCCTGGATATTCAGTTGGAGTGATAGTCCCTTATCATTGGATTTTGGTTACGAAGACAAACGTCTTCCGCCCTCTTTCTTAGGTATTTTTGTGCATATATTTAACGTTATATTTAATAATAACATAAATTATATTTATTTTAAAGGTTTGCCAACAAATAGTAAAACAGAAGTGAAAGAGAAATACAGACAACAACTAAACGAAGCGAAGGCCGAGATTTGGTATAAATATAACAAACATCTCATTAGTAAAGGCTGTCCGGCTTTGAAGGAGTTTCAGTTGTGGACTCCCTCTCCCTTTGCCAACGTCTATATGACACCCAAAGAGATTGACTACACAGACATCAGGCCATTGCCCGACACTTTCCATGGGTTTGATTATTTCAAGCGCTCGGGAAATGAAGACACGTTTGAAATACCGGAGAATTTGAGGAATAGATCGGGAAAATTGATTTATCTATCGTTGGGTTCAATGGGTGGCGGAAATGTACCCCTCATGAAGAGATTGGTTGCAATTTTGGCCAAATCTAAGCACAGGTTTATTATATCAAAAGGAGTAAAACATAATGAATACGAATTGGCAGACAATATGTGGGGCGATAGGACTGTCCCACAGATAAAAGTGTTGCCAATCTGTGATCTGGTCATAACCCACGGCGGGAACAATACTGTGACCGAAACCATGTATTTCGGGAAACCAATGGTATTATTGCCGCTAATGTTTGATCAGTTGGATAACTCACAGAGAGTTCATGAGAAAGGGTTTGGTATAAGAATGAATCCGTACGAGTGTTCAGAGAGAGAATTATTGGATTCAATCGAGCAGTTGCTTAACGATAAAGTATTGGCACAAAAATTAGCAAAAGTTTCGCTAAGAATTCAATCGGAAAACAATTGCGAAAAATACGTAAAACTTGTAGAAAGTGTCGCAAAAATGTAATATAATTTGATAAAAATTGTATATAATATTAGATGCTTTTGAGATATTATGTGTATTTACAATATAAATTTATATTAATCTATTAATCTATTATAAACTAATGCTGCAATAAACAATATAATTGAACTCAAACTAACTGTTCATTTATTTTATGTTTAAATGATTATAACATTAGATAATGTAATGCTTTGTTAATGCATTAAAAACAATATTTGGGGTCAAGTATTGCACAAAAGAGATCTTTCGGGAGTCATAAAAGTTAAATTCAATTGAAATACAAAAATCATTTTTCTATTTCTTTACTGATAAAAGACCAATAAATAAGTCAAACATGGGTTACATAATAATACTAATGACTGCACTTCAATACCATAAAGTAATAAATAAAACAAACTAAATATTATATGTACTATATAAAAGTTTGGCAAAAAATCAATTTCCAAAACAAATGGTCACTAAAAACCATTGGGTATTGTAAATGAAAGGCACGCATGAAATGCTTGTCTACACTGTGTTTGCAATGACTTTATGTGTGTGTGTTTTGAATGGCATTCAGCGGTTGATTCATACAATTGGCGACCAAAATGCTATGCGATTGTAAGCAATACTCAAATAACTGCTAAACACTGTTATAATACACAATGTATTCACTCTTTCATTGTAATTGTCATTCAATTATTTTTGTGTTACGTTTGGCTCTCTGTGTGTACGAAACAGGCGATGGCTTTTGTCGTAATTAACTTACAATTGCAGCACTTGTTTAACGCTATCATAAAATACATTTCCAATGTATTGTGAGTAGGGATGGGATAATACATGAAAAACATTTTGCCATGTACAGTATTATTACATACAATTCTTAAGAACTAGAAGATAATGCTAACCTTTGGGCAATTTTAATCTATAAACTATAATATTAGATATTTTTACATGATTATTTCCTAAAACAATATTCTACTTTCTATCATTTTAATATAAATTGATAAAATAACATAATTTTTGTTGATTTTGTACATTTTTAGCAAGTTTTGTTAATAGTATGTATGGAAAATCTCGCCATGGACAAAGTTAATACATAGAATAATACACATGTATTATTACCCCCATCTTTAATAGTGAGTGGCATTTGTTTGTATGTTATTTGCAAACTTTGAGGAGACATACAATATCAAATTACTCTTTTAACTGTAGTGTAAGTGATTTGTATAAATACTATTGTTATTATGTCTTATACTGATTATGACTTACTGAAAATAATTTTAAATAAATTAATGTGCGCCTTTTGTGGTGTACGAGTACCCCATACAGCCATACACTCAATGCGTGTCTATCCATAAGCAAGTGTGCAATTAAGTGATAATTTGTATAAATTAATAGTAAATAAAATGCATGACTTGTGCACTCTCTTCGTGTATGTATTGATATTATATGTGACACCCATTGAGTCCGAGTGCTCTCTCTCTCTCTCTCTCTCTCTCTCTCTCTCTCTCTCTCTCATCACTATATTTGGAGTTAATGTTTGAGTCATATATTGGCGGCAAAAGTGATGGCAAAGTGTGTGCAGCGAAACAATCAATCATTTCATGTGACAAATAATACCTGCATTAAGGCGTATGGTTGCCATCGGAGCTGTCTTTACATTATATAGTATAGCATATAGAGTACACTCTCTCTCACATCACATCCCTTTCCCCTCTCCTCCGAAAAAACTACTGATAATCAAACAAAGTTATGGCCAATAGTTTACGCATTCGCTGGTGTATAATATGAGAAACTAACTTTTTTGTTACTCGTTTTCATATTATATTTGTTGGGAGAGAGAGAGAAGAGAGAGTTGGGGAGATAATTGTACGACAGTGGCTGTCATTACACATACGTTACATCAGATGAGAGTGTGAGGGAGAGGGAGGTCGGGAGTGGTGGGTATGAGTGCATTACAATTGCATCAGTTCTGGTGTTTCATACAGTTTATGCACATTTCATATTTAATTAACCCAATATAGTATCTCCGCCTATATTTTTCACTCACTCTCTTATTCTCCCAAACATTCAGTCATTTTTTAGCTCTCTCTCTCTCTCTCTCTCTCTCGGATCCCATTGTCTGGCAATATATAACATCCATATCTGTATCTCAATGTTTGTCATAATTCCCTCATAATGTTATGACTCATTCACTCAATACTGCTCTCAATCGGGTTTACAATACATGTTATACTATATGTACTCTATTTGCGAAAATCTGGTATCACTGGAGGGAGAAATGCGAGAGAGAGAGAGAGAGAGAGAGAGAGTTTGCCACTTTTAAACATAAATAACTGAGTCGTCTATCGCTTCTACAGCCTCTCCGACACTCACTGACTGGCAATCGCGCTGTCATTACCGGTAATCCGTTTCGCAAAGCCCTTCAGATTATGAGGTCATCCCTCGCACAGCAAAATACAGCTCATATTTAGCTAAACTGTAGGTCAATGTAATACATAACTGAAATTTGAAGCTTAATATAGAGGACTTAAATCTATATATTGAGAGATTTCTAAGCGCTTATATTTACTCCTCATCAGTGCATCGCATCGTTGCTCTCATGTCTCAACACAAACTCCCATTCAATTACTACTACTTTCTCTAGTGTTTGTGTTTTTCATTATTGAATTTTATGTTATATTATTGTTATGTTTCATATTTTCCTCTAAATTCCTTGTAATACTTCTGTCAGACTTTTGACACGAAAACAATTATTCAGAAAATGCTTTTTTTGTTTAGAAAAAGGATATAACAAATTGAATATAGGGTTTGAATTGCATTTATTATTTTTGCTGCAATTAATAATCATTTGAACACATAATGCAATTTATTTCTGTATAAACATTGTTTAATGTCAACAATTAGTAATTTTATGCTTATTTTTACATATTGTGTTTTGCAATAACAATATTTAATTATAAATTTCCGTTTAAAAATTACACACAATTTATGTCTCAAATATTGTATAAGTCATAAAAATATGTCATAAAATATATGTATCAATACATAACACAAACACACATTTTTATGGCTGTTTTTATTGCAATTTCATAACACTTTCAGTGGTTTTACTTTTTACTGTTGAAATTAATAATAAAAACATGTAATGCCTTCAGAATATGGATTTAAATTATAAATTTAAAAATCAATTTCTCGGACCATTAGTAAACATATTGTGAGCACACTGTAAAGCAATTATTATTTAAATTCTTGTCTTGAATTACATTTAATATTCAAACAGAATATTTGCACTAAAACTCACAAATGATATTACAATAACAATAGGAGTAATGCATTTCAATCGGTGTATAACTTGAATACAAATTATAATACGAATTGTTGGTGTAATCTAAGGCCACAACACTATTACTTATTATGATTACCTCGTGGTCTGTATTGTATGTATGCCTTACCGTTGTTTCCCCTTTCCATCCGCTCAAGAGCTCACTATAGGATGTGATTACCTTTTCCGGCGTCGACCAAATACAATGCCATTTCTCCCATATATTGTACTACATCTCTCTCTCTCTCTCTCTCTCTCTCTCTCTCTCTCTCTTTAGTCGGAGTTTTCGTTACCCTTTAAAATAGTCGACTCTTTAACAACAGTCACCAAAACATGACTCATATATAAAATGCTTCAAAACGCGATATGTTTGGTATGTTTTTAACCAATTTTATCGTCGACTCTCTCTCTCTCTCTCTCTCTCTTTCCCTCTCCAAACAGATTCTCTGTTCTCTCCCCTCTCTGTCTGCGCTCTCTTCACAAACACAAAGCATTTGTACGATTAAAGCGAAAAATGCAAAGTCTGTCAATCAAAACAGTGAGAGAGAAGAGGAATAAAAGTAAAACTTTTTTATATTTTGGATCAGTTTATTGGGATTTACAGGCAATCAATGGATGATTCATTAATCTGAGGCACAATTCAAGTGATAGGAGGCAAACGGATCCCATACCCAATCCGGACTGGTATGGTATGGTATGACACATACACACTATACATATACTGCACACTTCGTAAGCACTTCCACATCAATCGGATTCAATTGTATGACATGTTATGAAAGGCACCCCAATTGCTGACCTAATACCATACCAGTGCACCTCTTCACTGCCTCCCAGCCCTCTCTCCCCCGATATGATGTTCAGTCCGTATGACTGTCTGTCTGTCCTCCATATGGATGTGGATATGAGTAATACTCTGTTCACATCCGCAGACCAACTCTCAAACAGTCACTCAAACATACAATATATGT
>CAJPIZ010000855.1:0-20262 GCA_905368565.1 Medioppia subpectinata | reverse complement strand
TTAAGCTGTAATCCCATAGAAACCCATGTTTGAGCCTCCCATGTTAATCCTATGAGAGCTTTCCCATGTTAAAGTATAGCCATAGGATTAACATGGAATCCCATGTTATTTCCCATAGTGTGGGGGGAGGGGGAAGGGGGAGGGGGTAGCCAAACGATCCTATAAACCACATTATTCATATCAGAATAGATGTTAAAAACGACGAGAATTCATTAAAAGTTTAGGTTATGATTTAGTAAAACCTTTAGCTATACAACGACTCAATGAACCGAATCTTCGGAGAGACTTACGCCAAGTAATTGGAAAGGTCTTTAGTGTTGAAAGTGATCCGGACAGTGATCACGAAGCAAAACCTGTTTCAAGAAAAAGAGTGAAAAGGCCTGGAAACAACTCGTACTGCGATTTATGTCCGCGTGAGGCCGAGAAGATATGCACAATTAGATGTGATGGGTGCGAAAGATTTATTTGTTAAGATAAACATTTAGTTTATTATTGTATTGAATGTAAAACCGAAGATTATAATGATAGCGAATAAACAATTATTATTAGTATTTTAAATAAAATTTTTTAATTTAAAATATCTTTATGTTTTTTTAGTTTGTTATTATAATAACTCCATATTCCTATTTAAATAAATATTTTTAATAAATATTTATAGACACTTTTTTTATGTAATATGTTAATTAAGACATCCATGGGAAAAACCATGACAACTTCATTCCATAGTACTATACGAAACTCAACACTTAATGTTTTATAACAATGTGAGATTATTTTCTAAGAAAGCTATGCATGTAATAAGTAGTTACTGCGCAATCTCTATATCGTACACATTCAGACCACTGCATACACTTATACAAAACTTGGAGTTATCTTATAAGTGATGCCATCTCTGCCCTCCTATAAATTAGCTCCTCGGCGACTCCGAGACTTTTTACTAGAGAAATGTTAGGATCAGATGTAAGTCATTTAAATGTTAAATTCCCGAGGCGCATAACATTATTTGCCGATTAGATAATAATTCATTCAATAGTCAAACGAATAGAGGATCGCTAACATGAATTTATTATGGCAAAATAAGTCATGTTCAGGCAAATTGTCGTGCTAGTTTCTCTGGCAATCGTTTCAAGAATTGCAAATAAATATATACACAATGATTAAATATAATTAATATTTTTAATATTTTGTACTAGCCTACTACCCATCCTGTAACCTTTATATTTTGAGCAATTACATGACCCTGTTTTTTGCATATCAAATTTGACTAAATTTAACTTAACCTAACCGAATATACCTTAACCATTATAAAGTGGTATTTAAAATTGCAAGTTATAACGCTTTAAAACAATTGACTTGGCCTCGTTATACCTTTCTATTCCTGGATAGATTTTCCAATACGTTGGTTATCCAAGAGAGGCTTGGGTACATTGCCCATAGCGTTAGTTATATCTGGGAGGCCTGAGTACATAGCCTGTGGCGTTGGTTATAACTGGTACTCATAGGTACATTGGCCAAAGCGTTAGGTGCACTTGGGAGATATAGGTACATTACCCGCGACGGTGCTTATGCCTGGTACTCATGGGTACATTGCCGGTGGCATTGGTTATATCTGGGAACCTTGGGTACGATGCTCACGACGTTGGTTATACCTGGAAGGCTTGGGTAATTGCCCATGGCGTTGTTTACCCAATCCCAGTAGGTAACTTGGGCAGGTCATTGGTTATTGCCTGAGACCCGTTAGTACATTGCCCGTATAGTTAGTTTAACTGGGAGGCGTGGGTACTATACCAAAGGCGTTGGTTATCTCTGGGCACATTGGGTAGATCATTGGTTATAGCCTGCGCCTCGTTAGTACATTGGCCGAGGCGTTGGTTATAGTTATACACACGTTTAAATGCCCCGGCCATCATAAGCACCGTATTAGGTGATGGGATGTTTAAAATTATTTACTTTGTTTTCTTAATGGAACTTGTGGTCAACAATCACAGCACCTCGCGCTTTCAATTTGGGCCCGAAAATTGTTTATACAACAAATAAAATCTCCGCGCGCTCGCACTTGTCAATCAATAATAAATAATTAAATCATTAATCAGGTTCTTGTTTTAATTTTTGCTTACATACAAAATTTAATTAATATATCAATAATCAATTATGTTAATTTAATTAATTCAGTAATTTAATTTAAGTATTAGTATGGAATTCTTGTTTCAACAACAGATTATATTGTAATCAACCTTTCTTTAAATATCTTCTCTTTGAGATTAAAGTAATTCTTGTAATAATATTCCGTTCGTTGCTAAAAATATTACGAAATAATTTAAAACGTTTAAATAATTTTACTATTAATGGATTCATACCATAACCATCTTCTTATTAAAAGGTTTGCCAGGAATGTATGATTGATTCATTTTGAGTGTAAATAATACATAAAACATAAGACCGACTAAAGAAAAGACTTTCACTTCTTTCATTAGATTCTTTGATGAATTTCGTTCATTTCTCGTAAACTTTTTGCCAAATATTTTTGCCGACTCTTCGATATAGGACTCAACGAATGGCTTAATCTCATTGTCGTCGGGATAATAGATGTGGTCGTAATGACCAAACTCTTTGCCCCATTCGGAAAACACTGATCCAAAATCATAGCCTCTGTAGTCATAGCACGAGTACTCAAAATCACACACAACTAATCCGTCGTTTTCGGTGATCATAATATTAGATCCCCTGAAGTCTATGTGAGTGAAAGTCACCGGAGAATCAACGGCTGCCACAGTCTTCTTAAGCCAACTCAACTCTTCGGTCAATTCGTAATCACTTAATGTCTGACAATTGCATTCATTGATCAACGAATTGATGTCAAACAGACCCTTGGCTTCGTCCAAAAAGTTGTCCAAATTATCCATAAATGAGTTCCCATTCTTTCTGACGGCCACATCCATGGCGTGTATTTGAGCCAATGTTTTGGCCACTTGTGTCACTATTTGAGTGTTTTTATGATCGGCTTTACGAAAACATTTGTGCTTTGATTTTGTATAAAAAATGAATTATATTAATAAATATAACAATAAAATAAATATAATTTATACGGACCTTATAATAGGCCATAATCTGTCCGCTCTCGAAGAGGCCGTATATCTTGGGTCCCAACTTCTTTTCCGACATCATTAAAGCAATGATAACATCCGATAATCTCTCGTAACCGCCATTAGTGTCCTTTAAATGTTTTGCTTGATATAATCTTATGGCCACTTCTTGTGGCACTTTGTTATCACTACTTTTGTGTCCTTCATTGAAAGCGCAGTAATATAACTGATTGGTTAAACCGCCGCACAATCTCTTTACAAACACGTCATCAACGGTCAGATTAAGCCAAACGCCACCCAAATAGTCGCGACATAAGTCGAAGCACTTTTGCTTATAATCAGGAGGTGTCGAACCCCTCATCGCATTCTTTACCACAAATTTTGTACAGTTATTATCACTCTTTTCACTCATTTTTAAATTAGTTTGTTTTCATTGAGAAGTTAATGAATTATAAATTGACTGATGTACTCTATTCAATTATTATTTATATTATCAATAATATTTACAAAAGCTATTCCAATACTAAGGTCCTGATAGAATGGACCAATTAGAGAAAAGTAAAACATGTAACGTTCCTCACGGTCACGTCTGCATTACATTGACAAACAAACAGTCGTAATAAAATGAATGTCAGCGCATGTATAAAACTACATTTTTGGGCGGAATTAAGCTAGCTGTAACTCCCACTCTATTATTTTATTATTATTAATTTGTTTAACTAATTTAAATCATAACGAATTTTTAATAGTTTCTAAACTCAAGCTACTTTAGTAAATAATGTACTATATTAAAATGTTATAATAAATATCTACTACAAAAAAATATAAAATCATTCATTTTTATATTATTATATTAATTTAAAAATAATTAATGATTATTATATACATAGTTTGAACATTGTTTACAATATATTGTTTACAATAGTTCGTTTTATGGTTTATGAATAAAAACTATTTGAACAAGGATCACACAGCGATGCCATACCTTAATCACGATTCGGGCGATGTTTAAAAAATAGATAAGCATTAGTCCCATTCAGTTAGCATTGTCCATAGATTTAGCATTGCCATCGAAGGAGCCGAACGATCTTATAAACCACATTCATTATATATGAATCGTGGTTAAAAATAATATGTTGTAATTGTAAAATTATAAATATAATATTCTTAAATGTCACGATAATGTTATATTACTTGTTATAAAATTAATAGTCTATAAAAATGCAATAATGTTTAAAATAAATTAATTATTTCTAACTAATTAATCATTCTTTTAGATTATAGTTATAATCATATGTTGTAATATATACAAGTGATTTATTTTACACAGTTAATTTGGCCAATCTAATGTAAAGATCATACTTTATATTATCAATACTTTTACATACATTTTGGTTCATGTCTTAACATTAATTTTTAACAATTGTGACAATATTCCTTCAGATATTAGTGTCATTTTGCAGTACATTTAAATCAGAATTAATTATTTTAAACAATTCTTAATACAACTTAATGAGATTTAAATGTCAAGTAATATAAACTTTATTATATCTGTTGTTGCGCTATACTTAACGCAACTTTTTAAATAGTGATTAATTATTTATTTTTATATATATCTAGCGTTCTTCAAGGTTGTAACCTCAAGGCTAATAATTTATCTATACAGTGTAGGGGCCAATACAATATACAACGTATCTAGTACTGTATAGATAAATTATTAGCCTTGAGGTTACAACCTTGAAGAACGCTATTTATATCAGAGAAGTGAATTTTTTTATACCACCTATTTTTAGCGTTTAATAGTATTACACCCAGACTTGGGATGTGAACCGGTCATGTATTGGGGGTCAGTTTGCCGAAAGTTTATTTTGCTTAAATTTTCCTATTTGAGGCGTTTGTAATTATTTTAACTATTTCTTAAATTTGACTAATAATGTTCAAATAATGCCCAGAGTGCAACCGGGAATTATTGTTATAAATCGAAAGTACACTCTGTAGGAAGTATGGTGGTCTATTTTATTTGGCCAGACAAGCTCGGGTTTAGCCGCAGTGACCACTTTTATTGGGTAAAATTTGAATATCTTCTATTTTATGAATAAGTATGTCATATTTTATATCAATGGAAAGATATGGATGAGAGGAATAGAAATCTGAAGGAATTTCTCAAATCTGACATCATGTGTAAAAGTTATATCAAAATTAAGAAATTTTGTAACATTTATGCACGTTTTTTATAGAGATTAGCGTAATTACTGTACATTATTTATATCAATTTAAATTATGCTTACAATGATAATTAATTTCGCAAATTAAAAACAAATAAAACAAGAATCACACAGCGATGCTATACGTTAACCACTATTCGGGTGATGTTCAAAGAATAGATTAGCATTATCTACACATTCAATAATTTCCATAAGAGTCCATAGGATTAGCACTCCCCATAAACTTAACATTGTTCATAGTCCATAGGATTAGCATTAGTCTCATTAAGTTAGCATTATCCATGTTATTCCTATGCTATGTAATGTATATATAGTGTAGAAAAATCACTAACAAATCGATTGTATTATTTTGTAACTCGTATTTGAAATTCAAATGATATTTCTTAACACTAAAGAAGAGTTTATATTATTTTCGCACAAAAAAGTTTTCAAAAGAGGAATTATATTTTTTTGCTCGTCTTTTCATTACTCGTTTCGTTTACTAAATATATGACTGAATATTTAGATCTCAATTCAAATCCCATTTGAAACCAAACGCTTAATCTTTTTATTTTCTCTGTTCGGCGAATAACATGGGCTTAAATTGATTGCCATTTTCATCACTTCAATGTAAACCGAGAAGAGAGAGAGAGAGAGAGAGAGAGAGAGAGAGAATTGCAAATGAATTTCACTTTTTACTCAAATCTCTATTCAGTTGAACACAGATTTATCCCAACTTTAAATGCTATGTAATGTACATATATATAGTGTAGAAAAATCACTAACAAATCGATTGTATTATTTTGTAACTCGTATTTGAAATTCAAATGATATTTCTTAACACTAAAGAAGAGTTTATATTATTTTCGCACAAAAAAGTTTTCAAAAGAGGAATTATATTTTTTGCTCGTCTTTTCATTACTCGTTTCGTTCACTAAATATATGACTGAATATTTAGATTTCAATTCAAATCCCATTTGAAACCAAACGCTTAATCTTTTTATTTTCTCTGTTCGGCAAATAACATGGGCTTAAATTGATTGCCATTTTCATCACTTCAATGTAAACCGAGAAGAGAGAGAGAGAGAGAGAGAGAGAGAGAGAGAGAGACGAATTGCATGTGACACTTTTATGTTAATACAACACAACAATACAATTAATTCATTTCAATAATACAGTATATCTTATGTAAAAAAGATTTTTACGTTTAAATTGCATTTCCGACACCAAAGAGTGAGAGACAACAGACGTTATATTGTGGGACAAAACAATGGCATTAAATATCTACTCTTTTCAGACCTAAAATGCAAACACAAAACATGTTGTATTCAAATGTGTGCCCAAAAAACCTGTCAAATACAGTGAATATTGAAATAAATAGTTATGTTTTAAAAAACAATTTTGAAAGAAAAGAGTTTTTCGGTGATATTTATGTCCCAAATGAGAGTTAACTGTATGTATGGCTTGCGATATAGCGTGACGTCAAAAGTGGATAAGAATTAATCAAAACGTTTGACTCAAAAGAGAAGAAATTTCTACGAAAAAGTGATAAATTTTTGTTGCGAAAGAGAGAGTGAGAGAGAGAGTGAGTGAGAGAGAGAGAGAGAGAGAGAGAGAGAGAGATGACGGAAAGAGAAAGAGTTAAATTAATAGAAAATAAAGAAAAGTATAATTTATAGAAATATTTGTAATTATTTTATTGTAAATGAGAGCAAAAAACGCTAATAATTTTGTTGTTATAAATCAATTTCTTGGCCGAAGAGAGAGAGAAAAAGTGAGAGAGCGAGAGAGAGAGAGAGAGATCAAAAATATAGCTCATATACCAGTGAGTGAGTGGTTATGAAGGAGAGAGAGAGAGAGAGAATGAAAATATATATTCACTTTTTTATGTTCACCTCATCCTAAATAAAATATAACTAATGATCGCTTGAAAAGAGCCCTAAAATTCAATATAACTGTAATATCGGTAGAAAATATACAGTAATATATTGTTCGTGATCTGACAGAAAACCCCTTATAACCTATACATAGTATCTGAAGTGTAATATAAATTTTTTGTGCACAAATAAAATGAACATATTTTTCATATCAATTATTTAACATTTCTTTTATACTTTGCGATATCTATTCAATGAATGCAATCTTTTCGGTAAATAATATTAATATTGAATAAAATCTCAATTTTTAAATTTAATATTATATACAGAAAAAGTACTTTATTTGACATTTCATTCATTACGGAAGGAATGATATGAAAAATGAAAGTATTTTTCAAATTTTGCAAAATATATTAAATTGCATAGAATTTAGAGGTATTTTCCTTTTGCCGTACAATTTATATATGAATTTCAAGAATATTATATGCATTTCGTGTTTCATATCGTTTCTCTCTTTCCTTAAGTTAATAACCCTTTGCTGTGAATAACTTTCTTCTTATACTTATTATAATTAATAAATATATTTAAAACGAAAGAATGTTTTCTTAATATTATAAATGATTATTTCACTCGTCAGGTGTTTTGCTCTCTCTCTCTCTCTCTCTCTCTCTCTCTCTCTCACCTAAAAGTGGTCACAAAAGTCAGTAATACATACGAATGAATGAAAAGTTTTTGCACTGGTTTTCCATTTCTCACAAAAAGTGTTGGACTGGAAAAATCGTAATAAGTGTCGCACAGCCACTCACTACCACTCATAGGCACTGGCAGTTTGGGCACACTTTGGACATCGATTGATGGCTCTCATGGTATGGCTTTTCATGACTTGCCGATAGCCATACGCCTCACTTACCCCACCATATCATACATAACACACACCAAACCAATACTCACATTATGTAAGCCATCGAAACTCACTTATTGTCAAATAAAATACTGAAAATAAATGTTTTGCAATCGATTGCATAGAGTTTTAGCAAATATACAATTTTGCTCTCTTTATAAAACAAATGTATTGAAACCATTTTTTGGTTAGCATTTTGTCTGGAAATTAAATCACGAGAAAATTATTAGCAAACGTATGGCTCATTTGGACACAAATATTTCATATCAATAATCGATACAAAAGTGATTCATTTGAGCTCTAAATTTAAGTCTGTCGTGAAGTGAAGCGAGAGTCGAGTTAATCGGAAACAAACTTCTTCTTGTGGTCAACAATATTCTAGTTATGACTTCATTTGAAACCACATTTGGCTTTCCCTCTAATTTGATTCACACTATTTGTATCAACATTTCATATCATTTACTATATTATAACATATAATCAGTTAATATATTCTAAATTAGGATTGAATTGTAATATATTATTGAAGTTAATAATTATATAAATTTTATATTTGACGAAAATATGACAATATTTTGATTATTATATTGATTACAATATTTAAAAAACATATATAAATATACAATTCAATTAATTTATACATAACAAATAGAATATTTAATACTTTAAATGTATTTTCTGTCAAAATAGAAATTTGAATACAAAATACATAACATTTTTTAAAAATTTTAATAAATCAATAAAATAAAGAGAAAAGTTTTGTTTTGTCATTACAATCAATGTTTTACTACTCGCAGAGAAAATAATAAAATGAGTTATTTATAAAGAGCAGTGAACTAATTGTGAAATATTTAGATATCTATGCCATCAATATATGCTTACAATTGATGTCTGCATTTAAATCACATCAAACAAGAAGAATAAGAGAAAGCAATACTTATTTAATATAAATTACGAGAACATTGAGAAAATCAAATAAAGTTTTACAGACAAAAAACAAATGTAAATCTCATGTAATATATAAGTAAATGTATAATAAGTTAGAGAGACATATATAACAATCATTTGTAAGGGTTTTGCGATAAAACAAGTCTTGATTGTCATCGATGCGTAAAAAGCACTTATCGTTGTCATAAGCAGACAATTATTATCTCTGACGAGAATATAAAATTAATAAAATTGACATCTTTTTTGTTGCATTCATTTGTATGGCAACCCGTTATGTCGGCCGCGCGGAGCACAGCGTCCCCACACATTGCAATCCACAGCTCCGGCAACCCTTCCCTCCAGTCTCTGCTCTCTTAATGCAAACCAATAAACAGATATTAAAGAGCGAAAGATAACTATGAAATATATATTCATATAAAGTCTATATTGAAATTGTGATGCGATGTCGGGCTAAGTAATCAGTTCTCACTTACTTACTATTGAGTGAACATTTTTCTTCATATTTTTGTATAATTACTAAAATAGCATTATTAGCGAAGAAGGCTTTGTCTGTACTGTATATTACATACAATATAAGGAGAGAATAACAAGTGTAGTGATTGTGACTAACGATATGTAGGAATATATTATATTAAAGCGTTTAAAATAATGTCAATAATATTTCGATTGAGAAGTCGTGCAGTTTATGTCATCACTTGCTCTCTATAATCACATATAACCCAACAAATGACTACCAGTTCTCACTAATAAACGCCTTTCAAAACATATAAATTAACTCATTGTATTGTATTCACGCTTACATTAATCAATACATATATTTATTTCCAGTGAATAGAGAGGTCTATATTATAATATTTCCAATAATTAAATTACAGAATACACATACAATTTGCTATACATTGAGACATTTGTATTGAATCTTATGATGAGATATATTCTTGTATCCATTTATTCAGTTTCAGAATAATAGACAAAAAAGTTTATCAATTTCTTAATCCTTACATTCTATTGAAAATTTTAATTGAATGTAAAATTTTATATCAATAGAAACCGCATTTTTGGGACAAAAAAATGTTGGATTAAATTGTATTGAATCGGAGAATGAAAAGACATATAAAAACTTATTATATGAGTGAATTGTTCGCACATAAGTCATAATGCATTTGCGAGACTTGTTTATCAAATAACAAATTTCTAAGAAATAGTGTATTTTTGTATCGAAAGTCTAGCGATTGAATGAGAAGTTTTGTCGGACAAAAAAAGTTGAATTTGAATTGAAAAGTACTCTCCCGTCGAGTCTGTGAGGCGTGTAATTACTAAACAATTATGAGGAAACCTACTCTTTAGTGGTTTGCCTGTATTTATGCCAAGAGTGACCCAAACCCATACAAACCCATACCAAACCATACCATTCATTATAGCATAACGTCGAGACCTCGCGAACCAGAATACGCCAGAAAAACGCTACTAAAATACTATGAATTCAATTTTCAAGTATTCAATTCAATTCAGTCTCACTCTCTCACCGATCAGATACTCTACACAACACTGTATTAGCAAAATTTTTCAATACATAAAACCTATTATCATAACAATAGACACAATATATTTTGTATCCGAGACAAGCAGTCAGTCCTTTTGATTTTGGCATCAGTTTATCGAAAAGTGCATCAAATATGTTATCGCGAGAAAAACAGTCGTTTCTGTACTGTATTTTGCATTTCATTTAATCAATGAATCGATTTTTTCATTCCAGTAATTATAAAGAAATTTACGTAAATAACTATTTGGAGAAAAAAACACACAAATTATAACATTAAACTCAGAGTCGGGACCTAAACATTGTTATTCTCTATAAGCCATACCGCAAAAAGCGATTAAAACTGATCCAAAAGTGATCCAAAAGTGATCCAGATGTAGATCTGTGTCCGCTATTTGTCTTGATTATCGACTGACACTCGTATCGCACAATACAATACAAAAGCGCTTAACTGTTTGTGTATAAAATTGAACTCAACTTTTAGACAATAAATTATTGTCTTTCGATTGGGTCTCAGATGCAAACCTATGCCATCGATGGTAACCTCATTCAAAGGGATCTTATGGTTGGTTTTGCTTTGGTTTTACGAGTACTGACGGGACTTAACCTTTTTAATCAAAATCTGCATTCACTCCGCAAAACATAATAATTTGTAAAAACAAAACCAAAAGTCTATTTCACTGACACTATAATCAAGTTATTAAACGCTAGGAATTAATTACGCGAGTCTTTTGAAAATGAAAAGTAAATTTAAAATAATTTATGAAATAATAAAACAAACGGCAGTCAAACGCCCGGCATATCACACATGAAAGCGGAAATATGTTTATATCGTATATAAAGTTATATAAAATTTAATAAAAGTGGAAATATTTTTATTGCATTTTCAAAGCACACAAATATATTTGACACATATATGAATGAATGGGTGAATAAATTAGGCGAGTGTTGAAGTGTTGTGTTGTTTAAAAATTAATGGGCACTCACTTATCGGCAACAGTAGTGCCGTAATAACTGTCTCGTAAGCATCGCATGGCATGCCTTTGTGGCAAAGAGTGTATGGTTTGGTTTGGCTATAGGACTCACTGTAGGACTCACTCACAATCTAAATGTAATAAACACCAAATTTGACCAAAAACTTCACCATCACTTCTGTCTCACTCTCTGTCTCTCTTATATAATATTTGGTAGCACTTGTAGTAACGGTGCGACAGATTGTAAGTGCACTTTAGAGGCTTTATAAAGTGTCAAAATGAAACATATTTTATCAAAACATACACTACTCGTTGGCTTTGGGTTTCTCGGCGTTTGCCGTTATATTCACCGCTTCTTTGGCAACACTTTTATAAACCAACGAAAAAAAATCCAATTTCTCTCTCATCTCAACAAATGTGTTGCGAATAAAAAATGACAATAAATTCTTATATAATTTATATGTATATAAACTTATATATATGTAGAGTGTTTTACACAATACAAAACTCACTGTTTTATTACATTTCTTACTTTGCTTTTGATATTAATACCAGAAAAGTAAAAATATATTTTGTATTTTTAAATTTTACGCTCCATTTAATGTTTTGTTTATTTATTGAAAAATTATGTTTTAATAAATATGATATAATTTATTGTAAATTAAAAGATTTGCTACACTTTTCACATAATTTGCTTAATGTTAAAAATGATGTCAAACACTATAATTACTTATTAGATAACATTATGAAAAACACTGTTTTTCAATATAAAATGTAATTATAAAATTGACACAACATTTAAAAATGTTTTACTCTCTTCTACTTCTTCTTCTTCTTCTTCTGGATCATTGAAACCGCGTTTCATGTCTTTTACGTCTCTCTCCTCTGTTTGACATCCATTTCAATGTAAACAATAACTCAACTCTTTTTCAAGAGTTATTTCACAACAAGGAGTTTGTTATTTTTGAACTTCGCTACAAAACTGATGCGGGTATTCAATGCGGGATGAATATGAAACTACGGTATATCTGGCATATCATACAGTGTATGAAAACATACAAAACAAAATTATATACTTGTGTTGAATGTAAGGCTTAGTTAAGAGAGTAGTCGCACTTAAAGAGCTGATTATCTTTACTTTACTCTAAAAGGTTGAGTGAATGGATAGAGAGTGTGGGGAATGACTGAAAAAATGAGGAGATAGTCGACAGTGTGTTGTGTTATGTCTAATGCTTTAACTCCTCAATCGGTCGACACTTTTCTATGTTTTAGTCAACGGTTAGAGCCATTGGAGTGGGAAATGCATTACAAAATGTTAACGCAAAACGACTGATAGGGAAGGAGTAAAAGGAGAGACAAAACTAGTTTTTTCGGATAAGAGAGGAGTGGGGGATAATATTTGGCAATTTGTCGCCTCACAAGTCGCCATAAATGCGAAATCAGAGTATATGTAGAGTAAAAATAGATGAGTAAAAACAAACTAATACATTGATGGGCTCTCTGTATATGATTGGTGTTGTCTATATATTGCTAAAAGTTTTTCAAATTTTTCAATTTTAAACTCACACAACAAAAAACTTTTAAAATGATGACAGGCTTTGCTTTTGCCAGAGTTGGATGTCATCTGCATATGTATTGTAAGAACAATGCGTTCACTGTTTGGACCGAAAAGAGACTAAACGCTGTCTCTCGATGCAGAAGATGTAACGGGTCTTGAAATGACAATTTAAAAATTGAGAGTTTTTTTCACTACTTCTTCTACTTCTACACATATATTGCGATATTTCTGTGATTCAAATACTGTTATTGTATAATATGTTGATAAGAATGGCTTCAAAATAAAATTAAAACCAAAGTTTCGTCTCTATTGATATGAAATATAACAACAAAAAATGTAGAATAAAAGTTATGCAAACTTTTGTATTAGTTATAATACTCTAACATTTATTGGTTTTGTTTGACACTAGAATTTGCATATTATTAACATAACTCTCGAATATATCATTCCTTCAAATATGTGTTGTCTGTCTTTGTCTGTGAATCGCATTATTGACAAAATTCTATGTGAGAGTTACTGAACGAGAGAGAGAGAGAGAGAGAGAGAATGTGGGGCCAGGAATAAAAGGGAAAAGCTTTTTTCATCATTTATTTGATTCCTATCTATCCTTTTATACTAAAACACATGACTATAACAATGCATTAGTTCTTCATTTTTTATGAACGCATCGATGAAATTGTGAGTCGGAATCAAATGAGAAGAAAAGGGTAAACACTAAACACATACCAAAGATATATACTTTTGCTTTTGTAATGAAAAAACGCTGTGTTTTCATACTTACGAGAATTTCGTTCAAATTACAGTAAAAAAGGCATTTCTTGCAACACATATGCCTACCATTAGGTATACATGAATAGAGAATTGAGAGCACATTTATCATTATACAAAATATATACAAATATTTAATGCATTATATAATATACAATAAATATATAGCGTTTTTGATAGTTTAATGTTATATTCAATGCATTTGTGTTACAGAATATAATTTAAAATCTGGATATTTTTTGGAGGACTCTTAACGCAAAGCGTGACAATTGATGACTATTTGTGTCATGTATTGAATGACAGCATAAGAATCAAAAGGATTCATTTGATTTGGTTTTTGAGAAATAATTAGACATGCATTTAGTTGTTTGAGTGCTCAGCCATTGCTATAAATTGTATATAAATTATACCATAATTACTGAATAATTTCTCCAATAATTTCTATTATATAACGAATTTTTACTGCTATTGAAATAATGTGCGAATTTTATCGTTTAGTGTAAACGAGGGGTACGGAGGAGACCGGCGGCGAACCCCCCGTTTCGCCAACACATATAATTGTCTAATTATATGCTTCAGGGGTTGAGAANACCGAAAGCTAATATATATTACTCATGACTTAACCAAAAATGAAAGTTTTACTAACTTTTATGATTTGTTTCGTGACTCGCATTCAAATACAAACATAATATTAACACTAAAAAGAGAGGTATAGGAGAGAGAGAGTGAGAGAGAGAGAGAGAGAGAGGAAAAGGAATATAAACTAAATTGTTTAACACATTTGCAAATTGGTTCCGAAGTTTATTCGCAGATGTTTTTCGGTGAGAATTGTCTATTCATAAAAATCGGTAAAATATATGTGAAGTAAATGTTTGCCACAATTTTAAACTGTGTTTTGCTGACTAAAAATTGTTGAGTTAATACCACCCAAATTGTCACTTTAGTATAGATGGTCGGCCAGAATCAGCAGGTGTTGAATCAAACCGAATCGTTTAGTTCAGCAAAACAATAGCATAACTCGTTTACCAGTTTATTGTCAATTCTGAATGACTTTGGGATATAATGACAAGTTTGAGTAGATTTGGGACTAAATAATGAGAAATTCTATTATTTCTTATTCAAAGCTAAAGTCGGAAAATATTTTAAGTATTATCTCGTATTGACTGGAAATATATAGAAAATATTTAGCCAATATTTTGGACTAACAATTGGTTATTCAATTGTTGTTACGGTAAGTGTCAGTGCAAACAATAATATCGATTTGTGAAGCGCTGCAGAATTGGCAGCTCTGTTGAGACTGAGAGAGAGAGAGAGAGAGAGAGAGAGAGAGAGAGATAAATCCGAGAGAGAGGAGAGAGAGAGAGAGAGAGAGAGAGAGAGATGAGGAAAAGAGTCTGGTGAAAGAGATCCCCTGCCCTGTACTCTGTAAGGGGTCGTCCAATTGATAAGTCGACAACACGTTTAGCCGTATGAATAGGAAGAGGAGTCGGGTGTTGAGTGACTTCTATTGAGTGGTAGTCCTTCTAATGGGACCGTAGATGACATGCAAACGATGAACTGTCAGACTATAGATTGTGGGAGACTTTGAGAGATATAATGGCATCAAAATTCTTGAGCACTACTACACCAGTGGTTTGGGACGACCACACAGGCAGAGGCATAGAGCAGATTCATAGGCAACCTCTCATATTGTGCTCATGTCTAGTGGACAGTCACTAAAGCCTCATGAGTTTGATAAACATGGGTTACAATAGCTGTGAGTCCAGGTGTGCGGCCTTACAATTACTGAACGGCTTATTATTATGTGGTGTCGAGTCATGTACTGCATATAAGATGCAAAAATTCCACTCACTTTATGCCTATTTATCGATATGTTTATCACTACTCATAACAACACATCAATGATAGAAAGGGATAGGGAATAGGTTTTAATACTGTTGTTGCCGATAGTGTTTACTGTTGGCCGCGAGAGTATGGCCGGCATTACGGCATCATTGCATAGGAACAGCTGGTCTGCAGTAAATCCCTTGCGATCGATCAGTCAATGGATATGACTGTTAGGCCTTATGGGACATAGAGATAGCTGTGTTAGCGATAGTGTTCGTCGGTTTGCGGTAACATTTGTTTTTGTCGAGTCCTCCTCCTCTTCCTCCATATACTGAATATACTGTATATATATCTGTGCTCTGAGTCCTCACTCTATTCTAAGCCATTCTTAGGCCATAACTCAATACAAACCAATACTTTACTCCTTCCCATAAATTGAGAGTCAACTCGACTTTCGGTTATTACTTGAACTGCGGTTTTCGTATTACTCTAACAATAATCATGTTTTCTCTATTGTTATGCAAATCATTAGTCACTTGATTTGATACTCTTCCAGATTATTGTATTATTTATCAGTCACTGTGTTATAGCCTCGCGATATAGCCCTGTGCTATAGCCCTATGCCTGTGTCTAATGCCAAACCATTTAGCAGTGCCTGCCGTGGCTGCAGATGGCCTTAAACTCCGCCAACCATTCAGTTATAGCGTGAATGAGGAGACCGGCGGCGAACCCCCCGTTTCGCCAACACATATAATTGTCTAATTATATGCTTCAGGGGTTGAGAACATTATAACAAAACTAACTGTTGACCAATTCATACCATTCATCACTTTTTATATTTATTATTATATAAAACCACACACATCTCTCTCTCTCTCTCTCTCTCTCTCTCTAACTCTCTCTCTCTAACTCTCTCTCTCTCTCTCGGATTTAACCAAATTTGTGAAACAGTCCACAACTCATCCATCATAAGAGAATATTAGATCCAATTACAGCATAACATACGGCTCAACGATAGCCGTCTCGTAGTTCTCTGTGCTGTCGATCTCTTGCTGTAAATCTGAACGATAAACACACGACACAAGACTCGACACAAGAATCGCTTCATTTACACAAATTCTTATTCTTTATGAGAGAAACACACGTCTCTTATAATACATATATTCTTTGCAAATATTAATAAATATTCATTGAATTTACTCATTTGAGACCATTTCCAAAATATATACATGTTTAATGTAAATGCATTTCTTCTTCCAATTCATTGCTCTTTTGACCCAAAAAATAAAATAATCCATAAATAAAAAAATTTGTAAATTAAATCAATTTAAGAAAATATCATAAATACATAAAAATGTGCAATAAATCGATGAATATATCGTCAATTGAGATATAAATGATTTTAAGCAATTAGGAAACGAATTCTTGTAAATATAATGTCTATTTAGGTTAGATTTGATAAGAAAAAAGTGTGGCAATACATGACAAAAAATAGTAGCAAAACGTTTAAACGATGTAAAAACGCCTTAAAGTTTAAGTTAACACAATTTTGCATAACATTTAACAAAATGTAATAATAATTTGCATTGAATTCGTGAGAAACTCTCTCCTAGTAGTGGACTCTTTAGAAAGCAGTAAATCCTATTTCTTTATGAGAGAAACACACGTCTCTTATAATACATATATTCTTTGCAAATATTAATAAATATTCATTGAATTTACTCATTTGAGACCATTTCCAAAATATATACATGTTTAATGTAAATGCATTTGTTTTTCCAATTCATTGCTCTTTTGACCCAAAAAATAAAATAATCCATAAATAAGAAAATTTGTAAATTAAATCAATTTAAGAAAATATCATAAATACATAAAATGTGCAATAAATCGATGAATATATCGTCAATTGAGATATAAATGATTTTAAGCAATTAGGAAATGAATTCTTGTAAATATAATGTCTATTTAGGTTAGATTTGATAAGAAAAAAGTGTGGCAATACATGACAAAAAATAGTAGCAAAACGTTTGTGTATTTTTGCGGAATTTCAAATTCAATTGTGTTAAAACGTATTGTAAATTGTTTTACATTATTATTAAACGTAACTTAAGCACTCTTTGAGAGAGGATCATCACCTGAGAAATCTTTCGTCATTTAGGATAATTTTTATGATAATTTGTAAGACTTTATAAAATTTACAGCTAAAGTAGTTGTTGTGTTTGCGTTGATAATAGCAGTGGTGGCAGTATTTGTCAGAAACGGGTAGTAATAGTAAGTTTTTAGTGTCGAGAAGTCGTGGAGTACTACACGTCGACTGTTATACACTCTCTTTACTGTCAGTTATAGTCAATTGTACGTCGAATTAGCATTTTGTGACTTCACAGCCGTATTTAGTATCGGTTCTCTGGTTGGCGTTGAGTTGAATGTCAAGTCCCACCGAATGGGACAATATGTCGGAAATGCTAAAAACTAGTAACAGATTGTGTGCTGAAAAGTTGTGCTTTCTTTCAAATGCGGACCAAATTTTCCGCACTAAAGGCACTGAATATAAGTCTATTATTGCAAAGAAAATGTTAGTATTCTATACTATGGGCCATAGAATGGGGTGACTATAACATCACAAAATTGACTTTGAAGACCGTAAAAGGGCAGTCATGCCAAGTGCCTAACACTGCCTTACAGTGCCCTACAGTGCCTATCGGTGCCCAACAACTATTCACACATCGAGGACTCCCAGCTCTCCATTGCATTCACACACATAACACACCGATGTATTGAATCGAGTCCTAAAACCAGGTGTTCTGTTCCGCACAATATATTATTGTTATTTCAATTTTCTAGTCCACTATTAAACCAATGAATTTATGCATTCAGTCATTCACTGCAAACTAAATGCTTATATTTTGCCCAAAACTATTTGTCATCTCTTCAATGGCTAATCATTAGTTTTAAAACTTTTCACTCTCTTCTCACTCTCTCACACACTTCAACACTTAACGCAACATTTAGTCTATAATTTTTCAGTTTAACCAAAATATTTTATTTATTACAACAAGAATATATAATTTATATATCCTAATAATAATAATAGATTATTATTATTATAACCTTAGTTATATATAAAATGTACCAATAGAGTTATTATATAGTTATGAAAACCGAGTTATCATATCACATACCTTATTAATAGCTCTTCTTGACGTTTATTTTCTTTAACATATTTGAATTAATATTTTTAAAAATATTTATCAAAAATATTGTTAACCCTTTTACAAATTTTTTTTACTTATTTAACCCTAAATACAGAGCAACCGTTCGGTGCAAAAGGATATTAGAAAATCGATCTCAATATAAATGTATATTTTTGGTAAAATAAATGAATACTTTTACTATTAATCATAATAAATAAATTGTAATATAAAAGTATGCAAGAATTTAAAATTATAAAAATGAATTAAAGCAAACCTGATATAAAAATCTTTTATTAAGTATGAAAAATCTGGTTCCAGTCAATGAATAGACCTTTGTTTCTTCAATTGAATCGATTAACGCTTTTATCTAAATATATGTTATTTCAACAAAATATAGATTTAGTAAATGCACTCAACTATTATTATAAATATAATTATTAATAATTAATGTGAATGTTATAAACATACACTTCTATAGTCTTTATCCCCAGTGGTATTGAAGTTGATATTTTCGAGTTGTCTCAAAGCAACCTGCGTTTGCTTTATGATATCGTCGCCGAATATTCCGCTAAAAATAACAATAATTATAGACAACAATTGAAATTTAATTAAATAATTGCACAATAAATGTAAACATACCACACAATCAAAGAAGCGGCGCATATGACTCCGTTAATATTCAGTTTGTGAAGGAGGAGGAGCTCTAATCGTGGAACCGGTTTGTGCAGCTAGCGATACTTATACGGCGGGTAATGCCGCTAATGTAATGTTGGCCATCACTCGTTTTACGTACCGCTGTCTGTATTGTTGGCCAAAATTGTCATCTTCTGTAACGCTATATACTTTTGCCTCAACTCGTCGAAAGAGTAGTAAGACTTGAGTTTGTTTCCGCTTTTAGTGTTGTCTGCATTGCAATTAACGTATTCGAGATAAGCGCACATCTCTTTGACAATTTGGCCAAACGTTATCATATAATACGTGAGCAGTAGAGAGAAATATATGATCAAAGTGTCCAACGCTTTGGAATGAATACAACCGATGGCTTTGATTGTGAGCGTGAAGTACAGCGCGAATGGTTTGGGCAAATCGATGTACGCCTTGTCGTGATCTGACTGTTCGGTGATCTCTTCGAAGACAATCGGATACAGAAGAATGATTTCGAGGACAGCGTTGAATACGTTTAGCAATATTAGAGCCCAAGCCGTGAACACGAGTTTGCGTTTGTGTTTGTAGTCTAAAACGATGCCGTGTTTTAAGACAACACTTTTCAATAGTTTGTAAAAGTGTTGAAATTCATGTCTCGCGTATATGAGACCCAAATCATTATCAACCGTATGATAGGCTTCGATACCGATGAGGATTATCTCCACAATACACGCCGATTGGGATCT
>CAJPIZ010000854.1:0-20267 GCA_905368565.1 Medioppia subpectinata | reverse complement strand
ATAAAACTGTCCGATTGTCGCCCTTTGGTCAGAGTTTGGCCGCTCTCAGTGGTGTTGCCCACCATTTCTCGATACAATTGCCGCACAATTACCGCAACCAATATAAACGACAACAACATAAACACCAAAACACCGATTAATACCCATTGAAACACTCCCAGACCGGGCGCGGGTGTCGGTGCCATCCCTGGCGTACACTCGCCTAACAGTACAATTACCGCAACCAATATAAACGACAACAACATAAACACCAAAACACCGATTAATACCCATTGAAACACTCCCAGACCGGGCGCCGGTGTCGGTGCCATCCCTGACGTACACTCGCCTAACAGTGACTTTAAATTAGTTGTTTGGCAGACATCAGTGACATTGTCTCCGATGGGAAGCACGCAATACATGGGCCGACCGGTGATATTGAATACAATGAGGTGTCCGGCGGACGACTGGCCACGGGTTGAGTTATCGTAATAAGCGATGGCATCGATTTGAGGCCACATTTCGGGGCGAATCGAGTGGACAAACGTGTCATTGATTTTGTCAAATGAATTAAGAGTTAATTTATAGGCGCTATTCATGTCATCCCTGACCACAACTATCACATACTGGCCGATGGCGTCGGGTCTGTATATAATGCTGTTTGGTTTGAATCGATAGTTTAGTTCTTGCGTTAAATTGGTATTTAATAAACATTTGGTACTAATATTTCCCGATTGGTTATAAACATAACATTTGGCCTCAGATTTAATGCTGAAAATTGTGATTATTTCGGGATCTTTATTGTCAAACGTCTTTATATCAGAGGTGTGTTCAATGGTATTGTTTTTTATACAAATTTGCCACTCTTTGGTTTTCGTATACATTATTAGACAACTTTCCCGATCGTTATCAACGGTATAGAGACCTAAGCCTTCGTAACGACCGTTGGGTGCAATTACTGAACACATCATGTCTTCAGTCATTGATATCTCGCCAACACTTAGAAGAATGACAACAAGTATTGCAAACATTTTCATTGAATGGTATGTTTAAAGTTATTTTATAGACATTTAATGCTATTACAAATATAATTTAACGGAATTTATTACTTAAATATTTCAAATCAATTTATAAATTGTTTGCATTTTCAACAATTTCAGTTGAATTAGATTTTTCATAATTATATTACTTTATTTTTAATAATCAATGTTTTGAATATGACTTTTTGGGACTTCAATCAATAAACTTAAATTATATATGTAGTTAAAAACATGCATTTTTGTTATATTTATTAACTTCTAATCATATAATTATGGTTTATATCAAATATCTTTTGATCTAATGTTAACCACTGGTTAAAAGCCAACACTATTATTGGCTGATTTCTCGACCGGACTTTGTTTGGACACCGATTGCGACGACTTATTGCGGACAACAAATACTGTAATAATTGCAACGCAAGTCAATAGCACAATACCACCGATGATAATGACCAAAATAACACTTAGATTCAAAGTAGATATTTCCTGACCTGCCGGATATGGTGTCAACCCTTTACCGCAAACTGGTCTCAAACGGTCGGGCGCGCAGTGATCGCCGGCCCGACTCTTGTAGGGAAGCAGACAATACATGTGCCGGTCGTCCCATTTGAACACTAGTATATGTCCCGAACCGTTGACACTGTAATCGGCGATACTTTCGATGTGTGGCCACAAGTCGTCGGGTATTTGGCGGACAAACTCCAACTCATTTGTAGTCATATTACGGTAGTTGTAGTTAACATACATGAGTCCACTCGAGCGCTGGGCATCCCTTTCCACAAAGGCTATGGTGTTATCGGTTTTGTTTGGTATGTAATAAAAAATCAATGCATTCGCCGAATAGGGGACCCGAGCGATGGCTATGGACTCAGTTGTGCCAAAAGTATACGTGGCGTCTGCCTGGTGTCCACCCGACTGGCCAACAGTGCACTCATTGCTTTTGTTGCCGATGTCTGTGCCGTATGTGAGGGAACCGTTTGGCTGAATATCAATGGACCAGATGTTGGTTGAGGTATACATCAGTAGTTGTGTGACAATTGTGTTGTTTTCAATCCACTTCTTGTTATAGATATGTATTTTCTCTGATTTGTCCATCGATTCAATTACTGAACAGATGTTATGATCAGACTCTTGACTGGGAATCCATTGAATGCCAATTATTATTAGTATTACAATAAAAGACATGTTTTATAAACGATTGCAAAATAACTGTTATATAAATTGAAGAAAATGTCGTTTAAAATATTTATAAGTTATTAACAATAATAATAATAATATTTATGTGAAATACATTTGTAACAATTATTATTTAATCGGTAATATATAAATGTGTATTTTGTAGTAAAAATGGTAACATTAAAGTTCAAAATTCAATATTAGGTGCAAATCAATAACTTAAAAATTATGAATATAATATTTGCTAAAATATATCAAATTTAATGTATTTTAAAATTAAAATTAAATCATAAATATTAGTTATAAATTAGTATTTTTAATTTTATGTTGTCCTATAAATAATAATTGAAATTTAATTTAAAATACAGACAATTAAATACAATAAAAGAAATGCAAATTACAATTTATAGTGCAATTAATAACCAGTGAAACCACTTTAAGCCAGTGTTGGGTTTGAGAAAGCAATGATTAAACAGTGGTTTCAATCGCAATGTCTCACAAACATTAGTGACATTGTCTCCGACGGGAAGCACGCAATACATGGGCCGACCGTTGATATTGAATACAATGAGGTGTCCGGCGGACGACTGGGCGCCGGATGTGTTTCGGTTTTGGCTTAAAGTCAAATTGAAATTCAATGGCTTGAAATCATTGATATCATAGCAAGTGATTAGTGATGTTGTTGTGGTGTTAAAGTAAACATAACATCTAAACACTAAATCCATGCCAAAGATTGTAATAATAGCATCGTTTTTATCAATTATGTGATCCATGCGTTCAATGGTGTGGTTATTGATCCAAATCTCCCATTCTTTGGTCTTCGTATACATCATTAGTCGTCTCTCATAGTTGTTATCAACGGTATAGAGACCTAAGCCTTCGTACCGACCGTTGGGTGCGATCACTGAACACATCATGTCTTCAGTCATTGATATCTCGCCAACACTTAGAAGAATGACAACAAGTATTGCAAACATTTTCATTGAACGCTATGTTTGAGGATATATTCAAAACAATTATATAAACTCTGTTTTAAATCCCAATAATAACAATAGTGTTAACTTATTTCAGATAAAATTGTTTACCAAGTAAACAATAGGCTAGGAATGCAATTGCTATTCTAATTGATAATTATTTAATCACAGTTTTTATTTAATTCAAAGGTTGTAATTAACTTTAAATTTTTAACAATTAAATCATATCTCGTTATTTTAGTAGTAATGAATATGAATATTACTATTAATGTATCGATGTCTATAAATCTACACAATTTCCAACATTATTATAATATCATGTTTAAAATATTTAATTATTCATAATTCCCTGTTTAGTTGTCATAGTTTTACATATTTTTTTTATTGTGCTTTTATTATGTAGTTTCACATAAAGTTGACGTTAAAATGTTGATCTAATTTTTAAATTGTGTTGTTTTCAATCCAACATTTGATAATTAATTTTGTTTTTATTAATTTATACATGAAATAAATAGAAATAATAATTTTGCGAATTAATTACATATAAAATAAGACAAAAATATAATTTGATAATAAAAATGGCAATCAATTAATTGTCGACTCTTTGGCATCAAATAAATGTAATGTTAACCGAAATATTGGTTTAGGTTTGCGAAGCCTTAGACCCGACACTATTTTGGGCCGACTTATCATTGAGTCTCTGTTCGGACACAACAGCAGTCGGGAGTCGGGGATCGGGTTTCATCACATCCGATACACCACTCAACCATCTATGGCTCAGCACACCATCGATGGTAAGCCTTAGCTTAACTGAGGGCTCTAACATACCAGCGATCAAGTCGTTCAGCTCTGGGGTGCCATTCAGATGAGTGTATTGTTTGTTGAGTTGGAGTTTAATCGCTGTTATGATGTCGTCCTCGTTGTCTCTGCGGCTGATATAGGGGTACCGTTTTGAGCACATGTAATACAGACACACACCCAGTGACCACACATCGGCTTTGATGGGGTTTACACTTTTCACATTTCCTAATCCTACTAATAACTTTTTGGGTTCCGGCGACTCCATATAAATTTTTAATTTCAACATTTGTGGCCCGAAGTAGGGTTGGGTGCCGATGGCCATGCGATCCTTGTGTTCGCTGCCGGCGTGGCTCAACACTCGGCTCAGACCAAAGTCGGTCAGTTTGGCCACTATTTGATGGGTTCGTTTGAATACCAAAACGTTGTTCAGCTTAATGTCGCGGTGAGCGACCGGTGTCTTCTGGTGGTGCAAATGGGCCACCGCTCGGGCGAACTGAACGAAGTACTCTTTGGCCCGCACTTCTGGCAAACCGGTGTCGGTTGCGTCCACCACCTGCTGCAGGTCGCCGCCATTGGCCAACTCCATGACCAGAAAGCACATGTTGTTGACGATAAACTTGTCAAAGAGGGGCACAATGTTCTTGTGCTTAATTTGCGACATTATGGCGATCTCTGTCTTCAGGGAATCGATACGATGTTTTTGCCGGTCTGTGTCCTCATGAGTGTAGACCACAGTCTTGAGCGCCACCGACACGCCGTCCGCTGTCCTCACTATGCTATATACTTTCCCACTGCCGCCGCTTCCGATCATTGTCTGTGTCGTGGGATCGTAACCCCGGGCGGCGATCACGTCGACCTGCGTTTGGTGTTTGCCATCGGGAATAGTGTACACGTCCGGCCAATCGGTGTCATTCACTTTCATCGAGTGCACAATTACCGCAACCAATATAAACGACAACAACATAAACACCAAAACACCGATTAATACCCATTGAAACACTCCCAGACCGGGCGCGGGTGTCGGTGCCATCCCTGGCGTACACTCGCCTAACAGTGACTTTAAATTAGTTGTTTGGCAGACATCAGTGACATTGTCTCCAATGGAAAGCACGCAATACATGGGCCGACCGGTGATATTGAATACAATGAGGTGTCCGGCGGACGACTGGCCACGGGTTGAGTTGTCGTAATAAGCGATGGCATTAATTTGGGGCCACATTTCGGGGCGAATTGAGTGGACAAACGTGTCGTTGATTTTGTCAAATGAGTTGAGAGTTAATTTATAGGCGCTATTCATGTGATCCCTGTCCACAACTATCACATACTGGCCGATGGCGTCGGGTCTGAATATAATACTGTTTAGTTTGAATTGATAGTTCAGATCATGCGTTAAATTGGTATTCAATAAACATTTGGTACTAATATTTCCCGATTGGTTATAAACATGACATTTGGCCTCAGATTTAATGCTGAAAATAGCGATTATTTCGAGATCTTTATTGTCAAACGTCTTTATATCAGAGGTGTGTTCAATGGTATTGTTTTTGATACACATTTGCCACTCTTTGGTCTTCGTATACATCATTAGACAACTTTCCCGATCGTTATCAACGGTATAGAGACCTAAGCCTTCGTTGTCTTTATATCAGAGGTGTGTTCAATGGTATTGTTTTTGATACACATTTGCCACTCTTTGGTCTTCGTATACATCATTAGACAACTTTCCCGATCGTTATCAACGGTATAGAGACCTAAGCCTTCGTACCGACCGTTGGGTGCGATCACTGAACACATCATGTCTTCAGTCATTGATATCTTGCAAAGACTTAGAAGAATGACAACAAGTATTGCAAACATTATTTAACGCTATAATTAATTATACGATTCAAACGGTTATAAACTATTTATGTGAACAATTGTCCAGAAATATAAGGTTTATTTGTTATAAATTAATTATTGAAAGTGAATGAATGCACAAAATTATTGCCACGAGGTTATATAATAAATTAAAACTTTATGATATATTTTTGCATTTGTTTGTTGTTTATATAAAGATAAATTGAAAACTACTGTTCAAATAGATTTAATTATAATTAATAATAGTTATTGGATATTAGTTAACTTCTAATCATATAATTATAATTTTTATCGGATATCTTTGGATCTAATGTTAACCACTGGTTGAGAGCCGACACTATTATTGGCTGATTTCTCGGCCGGACTTTGTTTGGACACCGATTGCGACGACTTATTGCGGACAACCAATGCTGTAATAATTGCAACGCAAGCCAACAGCACAATACCACCGATGATAATGACCAAAATAACACCTAGATTCAAAGTAGACATTGCCTGACCCGCCGGATATGGAGTCAACCGTTTACCGCAAACTGGTCTCAAACGCTCGGCCGCGCAGTGATCGCCGGCCCGACTCTTGTAGGGAAGCAGACAATACATGTGCCGATCGTCCCGTTTGAACACTAGTATATGTCCCGAACCGTTGACACTGTAATCGGCGATACTTTTGATGTGTGGCCACAAATCGTCGGGTATTTGGCGGACAACCTCCAACTCATTTGTAGTCATATTACGGTAATTGTAGTTAACATACATGAGTCCACTCGAGCGCTGGGCATCCCTTTCCACAAAGGCTATGGTGTTATCGGTTTTGTTTGGTATGTAATAGAAAATCAACGCATCGGCCGAATAGGGGACCCGAGAGATGGCTATGGACTCAGTTGTGCCGAAAGTATACGTGGCGTTTGCCTGGTGTCCACCCGACTGGCCAACAGTGCACTCATAGTAGCCTAAGTCCGGATCCTTTTGCAAACTAAACATATTAATAACGGCTTTGCTTTTGTTGCCGATGTCTGTGCCGTATGTTAGGGAACCGTTTGGCTGGATATCTATGGACCAGATGTTGGTTGAGGTATACATCAGTAGTTGTGTGACAATTGTGTTGTTTTCAATCCACTTCTTGTTATAGACATGTATTTCCTCTGATTTGTCCATCAATTCAATCATTAAACAGATGTTGTGATCAGACTCTTGACTGTGAATCCATTGAATGCCAATTATTATTAGCATTAAAATCAAAGACATGTTTTATAAATGATTGAATTGAAAAATAACTGTTATATAAATTGGGGAAAATGTCGTTTAAAATAATTATAAGTTATTAACAATCACAATAATATTCATGTGAAATATATTTGTAACAATTATTATTTAATCGGTAATATATTAGTGTGTATTATGTAGTAAAAATGGTAACATTAATGCTTAAAATTCAATTTTAAGTGCAAATCAATAACTTATGAATTATGAATATAATATTTGCTAAAGTATATCAAATTTAATGTATTTTAAAATTAAATCGTAAATATTAATTATAAATTACTATTTTTATGTTGTCTTATAAATAATAATTTTAATTGAATTAAAAATAAAGACAATTAAATACAATAAAAGAAATGCAAATTACAATTTATAGTGAAGTGCTATCGGTTTTACTTAAAACACTTTTCTGTAAACTATCTCTCTTCAGATTAGATGTCTTTCCCCTCTCCTGAGCCCTTCCCTGTCGGATGTCATCCACGGATCCGTTATCAGAGCTCTTAGACAAGTGATTTATATGTAAAGTCGCGCCACTTTGTGGTGTTTGCGCCCATATTTTGTTAGACAATCGCCGATAGATTATTACAATCAACAAAATGGCAATCAATATGAAGCAAATCAATGCAATTAATAACCAGTGAAACCACTTTAAGCCAGTGTCGGGTACTTTGCGTAAGCAATGATTAAACAGTGGTTTCAATCGCGATGTATTACAGACATCAGTGACATTTTCTCCGATGGGAAGCACGCAATACATGGGCCGACCGGTGATATTGAATACAATGAGGTGTCCGGCGGACGACTGGGCGTCGGATGTGTTTCGGTAATGAGTGATGGCATCGATTTGTCGCCACATTTTAGTGTCAAACGAGTCCACAAATTGTTTGTTGATAATTGATTCAAACCCATTGACAGTAAGGTTACTGACAATAGTGTTGTCCATCCGGTCCACGATTACCACATACTCGGTGTTATTGTCTTCGGGATTGGGTCTCAATATATGACTGTTTGGCTTCAATTTCGATTTAAATGTCTTTATGGCATATTTAGTGTCACAGGAATATTGTGTCTGATCTATGTCTGTGGCAAATACAGTACATCTGAGTGGTCCCCACCTCATTGAATTCAGTACAAAGACAGTGTTATGACTAGATTTTGTAATCGTTTCATTGCTGTATTCAATCGTGTAATTATTGATCCAAATCCGCCACTCTTTGGTCTTCGTATACATCATTAGCTGACTCTCGCTTTTGTTATCAATAGTATAGAGACCTAAGCCTTCGTACCGACCGTTGGGTGCAATCACTGAACACATCATGTCTTCAGTCATTGATATCTCGCCAACACTTAGAAGAATGACAACAAGTATTGCAAACATTTTCATTGAATGCTATGTTTGAGGATATAATTTAACGCAATTTATGAATTAAATATTTCCGAACCGTTTCTAAAATGTTTTGCATTTTATATAATTTCCGTTAAATTAGATGTTTAATGATATTTAAATCACTTTTTATTATCGTTTTACTATTTATTAGTGTTTTGGTTATGATTTTTTAGATTATTTACCAGTAATTTAAATTATACTAATTCTCGCGATTGAATGTATAATTATAACTAAAATTATGCATTTATGTGACATTTATTAACTTCTAATCATATAATTGTGGTCTCTATCGGATATCTTTGGATGTAATGATCATTTTCTGGTGGATCTTATGAATGACTTTTATATTACAATTAATGTATCACAATCTAATGTATACTATTTCCAACATTATTAATAATTTATTACAATATTATGGTTAAAATATTTAATTATTCATAATCCCTGTTTAGTTGTCATAGTTTTGTATAACTGTTTTTATTGTACATTTATGTTGTTTCACATCGAGTTTTGATCTAATTTGTAAATTGTGTTGTTTTCATTCCAACATTTTATAATTACTATTTTGTTTTTATTAATTTATACATTAAATAAATAGAAATAAATATTTTGCAAATTAATGACAAATAAAATAAGACAAAAATATAATTTGATAATAAAAATGGCAATCAATTAATTGTCGACTCTTTGACATGAATTGAATGTAATGTTAACACAAGTATTGGTTTATGTTTGAGAAGCCTTAGACCCGACACTATTTTGGGCCGACTTATCATTTAGTCTCTGTTCGGACACAACGGCAGTCGTCCTCCTCATGAAGACCACGACTGAGACAATGATAACGATTATCGCGATTACAATACCGGCGATGGATAACCAAAACCATAGCTCTCGACGCATGCCTTTGACGGACAACTTCTGACCACACAATGGCTTAAGACTATCGGCCGCGCAGTGAGTGTTGATATTACCATTCAGGGGAAGCACACAATACATATGCCAGTTGTCCCGTTTGAACACCAGGACATGTCCCGCACCGCCAGTGCTGTTATAGTCGGCGACACTCTCGATGTCTGACCACAAGTCGGCGGGTATTTGTCGATAGAAATGTGTGGACACGTTCGCCGTTTTGGTGAAGTACTTATGCGAATAGGAGTAACTCTGGCGCCGGTCATCCCTTTCCACGACATCGATGTTATGCATGTTTAGCGTGTCTTTGGGCGTCAGTCGGAACACCAATGAGTTGGCCGACACCGAGAACTGCGGGTTCGTTACGACCGTACCGTCCGGTTCGACGCATGTGGCGATAGGTTTGCCGCCCGACGACTGGCCAATCGTACACTTCATCCAATTAGACACGGATGAGCTGAAGATCTCCAGACTAAACATACTGATAATGTCACCGCTTTTGGTGTCAATGTCTGAACCGTAGGTGAGATAACCGTTTGGCTGTACGGCAAATGTCCAGCTCTTGGTTGAGGTGTACATCACTGGCTGTTGTGAAATGTCTTTTATGTTTGCGTTTTCCGCCCACTTCTTGCTATAGACGTGCAGTTCATCTGATTTGGTCATCGATTCAATAACGGAACAGATGTGGTGATCGATATCCTGACTGCGAACCCATTGAATGCCAATTGTAATCATAAACACTATTATAGCAGTCATTGTCTCAATATATAAATCAGTAAATTATATGTCAAATAGTTTTACAATCAAATAAATGATCGGTTTTTGCACACAAAAAATGTTGAATAAATAATAATTGAATTTAAATCACTTATAAATTATTACTGATTCTCGAGATTTTTAATAAACTAATTAAGCTTATAAAAGTTTTAAATTTATAATACGATAGTTGCTATGAATCTCTCTCTCTCTCTCTCTCTCTCTCTCTCTCTCTTGACACCGAGAACTGCGGGTTCGTTACGACCGTACCGTCCGGTTCGACGCATGTGGCGATAGGTTTGCCGCCCGACGATTGGCCAGTCGGTCGGCGGTGTCAGCGGCGGCGGTGCTCTCGCCCGAGTAGTTTTATCCGAGTAGTTTTATCCGGGTAGTTTTATCCGAGTAGTTTTATCCGAGTAGTTTTATCCGAGTAGTTTTATCCGGGTAGTTTTATCCGAGTAGTTTTACAACAATTTAAAACAAAGTTTAATTTACCACAAAAACATACATTTGGGAGAAAAACCATTTGTTTGTAATTTTAATAATTGTAATAAAATTATTCGCACAAAATCTGATTTAACAGCACATTTGAAAAGGCATATGAAAATAAAAAACCATAAATGTATTTATAATTGTAATCAACGGTTTGTTACACTTGGTGATTTGAGAAGACATGTCATGTGTAAACATAAATCGAGTTAAATTAATTACTACTAGTAAAATCGTATAAAATGTTACAAATTACAACGTTTTATTTTGTTTCAGTAATTTTACGTGTAATCAATAGAAATAGAAATGCGATAAAAATAAAATATAAATATTGACACAAATAAGTTGCTAATAAAAATCACAATCAACTTTTTAAATGTGAACTTTTTAAACATCAATTAATTGTAATGTTTAGTTTTGGGAACTCTTAGACCCGACACTCTCTTTGGATGACTTATCGCTTAGTCTCTGTTCGGACACAACGGCAGACGTCCTCCTCATGAAGACCACGACTGAGACAATGATAACGATTATCGCGATTACAATACCGGCGATGGATAACCAAAACCAAAACTCCCGGCGATTGCCCTTCCCTTCAGTGGACGGATTGTTTAGTGGACGGAGGGATGGAATGGACGTACCTTTGGTGGACAACTTGATGGCCGACTTTTGACCGCAAACGGGCTTAAGATTATCGGCCGCGCAATGAGTGCTGACATTGCCATTGACGGGAAGCACACAATACATATGCCAGTTGTCCCGTTTGAACACCAGGACATGTCCCGCACCGCCAGTACTGTTATAATCGGCAATACTCTCGATCTCTGGCCACAAATTATCGGGTATTTTATGGTAAAAAAGGTCGGCCCTTACCATTGGTTTTAACATCCAACCTGGTATTTTGGTATTGATTATCGTGTAACTAGAGTACAAGCGCTGGTCATTCCTGACCACAATTGTGATGAAATTCATGTTATTATAACTTTTTGGTTCGAGTTTGAAGAGCAATGAGTTGGCCGACAGTGTAAAGGCCTTTGTGTCGGTAATGGCCGTACCGTTAGGGCCAACACACGTGACATTCGCTGCCCCGCCCGACGGCTGGCCAACAGTGCACTCACGGAAGTTATAGTAGAAATTATGTTTAATTTGCAGACTAAACATATTGATTATGTCCGCGCTTTTGGTGCCGATGTCTGAGCCGTACGTTAGGGTGAAGTTTGGCTGTATTTCAAACGTCCAGTTCTTGGTTGAGGTGTACATCACTAGCCGTTGCTTAATGTCTGGTATTTGTTGATTTTCAGTCCATTTCCTGCTATAGATGTGCAGTTCATCGGTTGTGGCCATCGATTCAATGACGGAACAGATGTTGTGATCGATGTCTTGACCGCCACTCCATTGAATGCCAAATGTAATCATAAACACTATTATAGCAGTCATTGTCTCAATGTTTATATCAGTAAACAGTTAAACAGTTTTACAATCAAATAAACAATTAGTAAATAATTGAATTTAAATCACTTATAAAATTAATTCTCGAGATTTGTAATTAATTTATTAATTTAGATTAGAAAACACAAAAAACTTTAAATTAGAAATCATTTTATTTAATGCAAACTACAGTTAAATTCAATTAATATTTAAAGCAAATGAAATGAAAACATAGAGTAATTTGTAAATTATATAATAAATCACTGGTTTTACAAACAAATAAGTTACGTATAAAAATACAATCGATACACGTTTTGAGAAAACATTAAATCGACAAAATATATAATAGAAAAAACATAAAAATTAATTAATGGAAAAATCAAACACTTTTTTGTGACACAAAAAAACAATCAATAAATTCAATAAAAAAATCAAATCTAAATTCAAATAAATAGACAAATTATATGGCATTTAAAGGTATGGACGGCTGTGACGGTCGATGTAAGCGCCGATTCGGGCGATTATGTCGGACACCTTCATACCGGTGAAGCCGTCGACGCTGTCGCCGCTGCGGATCAGCTCCGCCTTTGTCTTCAGCAGACTGTCCACCAGTTGGTCGTCTGTAAGGGCGGGGAATTTCTCTGTCAATTTTGCCAACAGTTTTGTCTGCGACTTGTTTAGCGCAGCGCGGGATCCGTTGGCCACCGCTTTCTTCGCCACTGTTTTCCTATCGGTGTTGAGCTCTGTCTTCGGCGCCGATGTCTTCATCTCACTCTTCGTATTAGGTTTGGTCTCAGTTTTGGCTATCGAAGCGAACGATTGGGTTTCGGTCTTAGGCTTTGTCTGCGGCGCTACTGATGTCACAGTCAACGGACGTGTCGTTGAATCCCACGGCATAGACGGCGCAAATGTCGGGCGTTTGGCACTCTTTTCGGCCGACTTCGAGCTGAACACCGGCGGACACTTCGGCGCCCGAAACGCGTCGGTAATGGCGTACTTCGGGTACTGATCGCACTTCGCATACATCGACTCCCCTAACGCGCACTCTTCGGCCGCCGCTTCCGGATCTCCGTCGCCGCCAATGGGCGGACACGAGTCGCCACCAGTGGTCTGGACCGCGAGTTCATCGGCGGTCACGGATTGGGCCACATCTGGAGCGCCGGCCGTCTCGATGGCTGGAGATTGCGGCTCAGGTTTGATGGCCGGCCGCGGCGGCGGTGGCGCTGGTGTTGGCGCCGATAATATCTTCGGTTTGCGTAGACCTCCACTCGCGGTCGATGTCTGTGCGGACACAAGCGACAGCCCTGGCGGCGGCGGCGGTGACGAGACATGGGTTTGAGTCTTCATTTGATGGCCTCCAGTAGTGGTGAACAACGCTTCCAAATCTGTCAACGGATTGCTTAGCAAACCGTTCAACACGTCGGTAGAGATTGAGTCCAAAACCCATTTGTAAAACGCCATCAAATCGGGAAACTCCGGCATCGCGTCCATCGCCGACAAGATGTCCGCCCAGAGAGCGGTCACATCGCCGTCCGTGTCGTTGAGTTCGTCGCCGTCGGCAATGAGTGGCCAATTGCGAGCCCTCTCTCGCAGGGCTTCGATGGACTCGAAGGCGTTGTGGAGTTGAGCGGAGATCGGCGTCAACAGGTCCGCCACCGCCGGAACCCCTTTAAAGCGGTCGCACTCTTCGCGCACGTGTAGGCCATAGCAGTTGACGAGCAGGTCTTCCCAGCGGTCCAGTCGTTCGGCGAACGACTCTTTGCAGGCGTTGAGCGCCGTTCGGATCAGTCGGTCGGCGGTGTCAGCGGCGGCGGTGCTCTCCTTAACGGCAACGGCCACTGATTTGGCGATCGCTTTGCCGGCGATGTCTTCGGCGACACACTTGTCGTCCACGCGTTGTCGCCGTAGCTGTTGTTGCGGTTGTTGTTGAGGCGGTGGTGGTGTCGGCAGCGGTGGCTGTTGTCCACACATTGGGTGACAATTGAGTGAATGGAGGCAACAGTTGGCGCCCGCGGGTGGCGGCGGTCTCTGGCCGTACGGCCGGCGCAAGTAGTGGCCACCGGAGGCGCCGCTGCCGTTCATAGGGTAGCCATCCATACCGTATTGGGCGGCCATCGGGTGCGTCAACAGCGGCGCCGGCATATAGTAGTGACCGGTGGAGGCGAGCCATGGCATCATCGGTGGTGTTGTTGTCGGTGTTGTCGATGAGCTCTTGGGAACAAATGGAGTGACACTTGGTTTGAGTGCGGGCGCCGGCAGTGGTGTGGCTTTGGACGCCTTCAGAGCGGATCCGTTGACTGCGCCGGCGGTGGTGGCCATCCGTATGCGGTGTGCGATCGATGTGTGATGTGTGTGGACACGAGTTGTGGAGGAATGGGTCCGCAAAATGGCCGACAAAAATAGATGAGACAATCGCTGAGTTGTATAGCGTTTTGCCGCACAATTCGCTCCAATAAGTGTTCTCTTCGTAAACAACGTTACGTTTTTTACATACAAATACTGTACAAAATTATACAGTAAGGGGTATAATAGTGTTAGGAGTCGTTCACATACAATGTTACGTATTGGGTGTGTGTTTGGCGTTATCGCCATTTTATAGTGTCGATCACTACTGCACACAGCGTTCATAACACTTCACTGCAATACACAAAGCGCTCATAAATTACTGTATTTTGCTATACGTTTGCTGTGTCTGTGTGTTAGGCAGTGAAGTGTGTCACTCATTCGTAAGGCGTCTCCATATAGAGTGGGTGTGTGTTATGTGTTTTGATTGACACAACTTTTTTGTTTTCACTTCAAGTGATTGTTTTGTTTTGATTGACAATTGGTTTGTCTTCTTCTTCGCGGTGACAATCACTACACACCCGACGGGCCATCGAGTGGCCAACCAATCGTGAGACACACACCGAAGACATGGGCAACTGTTTGGCTGCAAACAACTCGTACGACGAGAGCGATGGCAGCCGTAGCGGCGAAGACACCGACGATGACTATACCGCCAAAGACTATACCGCCGATGACGGCGACCGCCAAAGATTGCGTGACGTGACCGCCGATGACGACAACCAGCAGCTGATGAAACACGTGCGCCAATTGGAGGACCAGTTGGCCACTCGTGCGGCCAATTCGGCGAACACTCGTCAAGCGTTGCTCAAGACGTTGAATGAGATCGTGAGCCGCGCGCTGGACAGACACGAGGATCAGCTGAACGCCATCGCTGTCCGCTGTGGCCACGAGTGCCGTCGATTCGAGTCCATACCGGCGGTGATCAGCCAATTGGCGCCCGTTATCGAGACGTCGATGAAAGCGTTTGAATCGGTGGCCAAACAGCGGGAACGACTCAGAGAGTTGATGGACATCGTTGGCGGTGATGACGACGACTGCGGTGACGGTCAACAGTTGGCCGACAAAGTGTTGCCTGAATTGGTGTCCATTGCGGGCCAATTGCCAGAAGTACCCGATTTGTTGGGCTTTTACGGCCGCCTATTGGCCGACATTCCTCTGCCGGTGTTTGAGATCAGGTCTCAGCTCAAGAAGTCATCCAATAATAACAAACCGGTCGTTAATAAGCCTCCAACGGGTCCACCGGTTTGCGCCGCCGACGCCCAGACCAAAGCCATTGTCGAGTCGCGCAAAGCCACGACTCATGTCCCGTTGGAACCGCTTCCGGCGAGCGCTTCGACCGCAACCGCTTGGGAACAGTCGCGTTGGACATCGACGCCGGCGTTGGCGCCCAATAATCATCAGTCGTTTTACGGCAAGTGTCGTGAATTCCCGGCAAAAGCTCCGAGAAATCAGTTCCGGGCGCCGAAGACTGCGCCCGTGTTTCCCGCACTGAGCGCCACATCCAATGCGTCCATTTCGAGCGCCGCCCGACTCTCGCGGGTACCCAACGGCCCCCAAACGCGGCTTTTGGTGAGCCTTAGGGAGCGATACAGCCATTTGTCCGATGATATACTGATGGACAGTATGGCGAAGACTAAGGCCGAGTTGATCCGTTCGGGCGGTGTTCAGGGGTTCACCGGAATGAAAGTGTCCGATATTATTGCCAGAATCGGCGATTATATCGATAAAAATGTTGATTTGTTTTTCAAGTCAACTGATATGCCCATTGATAGCAACGACCAGTGATGGGTGACTACCGGTGCCGCACACACTGTCTGTTTATTATGATAATAGCTTGTGTTTAATGACTTTTCTATTAATTTTGTTTAATTTAAACCATATATTCATTGATTTTTTTACATTTTTGCAATTAGTGTCGAATAATTAAGCGCTAATAAATATGATAATTAAAATTATAAGCATAACTAAACTAGTTAATTTGTAATCCCATTGTAATCCCAGTACTTTACCAATCATTCTCTGTTAAGTTTTAATTTAAATTTACCGTAACTTTTAAATTGTTTTAATTATGGATTATATAAATGCCATTTAAATTACAATAAAAACATTTCATTATAAAAATCAATTACTTATAATTTCAAACAATGAAAATAAAAACTACAAAACAGTTACAAAACACAAAACAGCAATCAATCAGAAAATATCTCAACCAAACAGTGACAGCAAAACCATAGATCATTTGTAAACCATGTCTTCGGGAAGGAACCCGTTTGGAGGGAACGGTAGTAAACAGTGGCCACACATGTCTCGCAAAAGTAATCGCCAGAGCCGTCGCGCGCGGGACATGAATGCCGAGCGGTTGGCAGCGCTCGCCCGCGAAAGGGCTGACGCCGAGTGGGCGCCCGCGGGGGCCGAAGCGATGCCGTACGCGGCGATGGGAGGGCACCCATCACTTTCGTTGACAGGCATACCGGCGAGCCGTGCGGGCACACAGGGAGCCGATTGGCCGGACCAGCGACAGGACGAGTGGTACGACGCTCTGCCACCCGTAGGCCAACCGCAGGCGCCCCTCGTTAGCGAAGAGCCGGATCAGTGGTTCGATGCCATGGGAGCCATAGGCCCGGGGCAGGCGGTGATACCGGCGCAGGGGCTCGCGGTAGGGCCGGCACAAACGCCGGCACCCCAGGTATGGGCCGAACAGGGACTCGACGCGCCCGGAGACGACTGGGTTCAACAGGCGCTGCACTTTATGCTCGCCATGGGTGTAGACCAGGCGCAGGCCGTGCATTGGATCCAGTACGTGGTCGATGTTCGGCACCTGGTACTTCAGGTGCAAACGCCGCAGTTCTGGCAACAGGTGTGGTTCCACTTTCAGGAACGGGTGCGCCTACACATGCAGGCACAGGAACAACAGGCACAACAAGCCCAGGCCTTGGAGGAACCGGGAGCTGTTGGCGGACAGGCACTGGTGCCAGCGGTGCCCGAATTGCCGCCATTCCCAACGGATGTCAGAGTGATGGAGGGCGAGCACCCGGTGTGCTACTCGTGCCGGCTCTCGCATGTGCCCAATCACCCGGTCTGCCGCTTCTGCGAGTGCGTCGGCAACGACACAGGCCTTCACTACAAGTGTCTGCTCAAATTGATCCGCGGCTTCGGCCGCCGGGACGAGCCCTGTCACCGCTGCCACCGGCAGTACGTCGACCCCCGGATCACTCGCCACTCGGTGCCGACGCCGATGGCCTCCTTCTGGGACATGTGGGGCCCGACCACTGCGTTCACGCGAGCGCTCATCTGGACTTTGGTCACGCCAGCCATCGGCGGCGTGAACTACGCGCTGGTGTCCGGTCGACTGCCAATGCCGGCGGCGGTGGCCTACGGGCTGGCGCTGGTGCTGGACTTCGCGTGGATTGTGCTGTTTGTGGACACCGCGCGGGTGCGCGCCCTGCGGCAGGAGTTGGGCCGAAACGATCGGGTGCTCATCCGGTTTGATGGTGTGTCCGGAGTGACCGGTGGCACCATTTACGTGATGTGGCCCACAGGCGAGATTTTGTCCGAGCGTCGGGTGCAGCGCATGAATGTGCCGATCATCCCGTGGCCCGACCAGCGCGTCAACCCATACGCCGCTTACGGCGGTGTTTACGACACCGAAGGTAATATTGAAAGAGCTTTACAATAGTGACGACACGTAAGGCACCGGGCGGTCAGTTGACCCAATTTTGTTGCATTTGTTTATGAAAAGTAGTTTTCAATAAAAATTCAGTTTAAATTCAATGCAAATTAGATTTGGTTTTGCGTTTTTAGGTATAGTTTAATTTGCTTTATTGAGTGGTAGTTATAGTTGTATTTATTTGTGTTTAAACTTTATATTAATTTTTACCATATTAGATCAATTTCTTCTATATTAATTTATGCCGTATTTACATTTTAAATGAGTTTTAAAAACTAATTATAATTAATAATTATTAAATACAAAGTAAAAAATTACTTGATAACTCATTTTTAGAAATTTGCAATAATTATTATACTTCACAACAAGCATTAAACAAACATTAAATTGCTATAAAATTTGAATTTTAATATGTGACAAACTAAACATTTAGAAGTTTTGATTTAAAATGAATTTAAAAATACAATTAAATAATTTTTTGCCCAAAACTACAAAACAAAACTTTCAAAACAATTGCAATCATTTAAAAACTACCACTAATTGGTATCCAATTGTGTCCACACTTGGGATACCTCACAGGAGCTCAGTCTTCGTACCAAACAATGTCTTCGGGGAGGTCTGGAGGGAACGGTAGGAAACAGTGGCCACACATGTCTCGCACAGCGTTAGACAAACGGAAAGAGAGCCGCAAAAGTAATCGCCAGAGACGGCGCGTACGGGACATGAATGCCCTGCAATCGGCAGCCCTGGCCCACGAGGTGACCGATGCCGAGTGGGAGCCGGCGGGGGCTGAAGCGGTTCCGTACGCGGCTATGGCGCCGGACGAAGCCCTACCTCGAGACCAGGCGCTGGCAGTGTTGGCAGCCATACCGCAGGCCGGCTGGCGTGTGCCGCGCGGGGTTGTATTGGCCCCAATGGGCACGTATTGTTACTTATGTAATACGGAGACCACCGGCGATGAGCCCGTGGTATACGCGTGCAACTGCCGCGGCACCAGCACCGGCCTGCACTACGAGCCGTGTATGATTGAGTTTATCACCAAATTTCACCTGGGTGATCGGCCCTGTTACGCGTGCCAGCACCGGTACACCGACCCCCGGATCACTCGCTACTCGGTCACCGCACGGGAACCGTTGCCATTTGGCCAATGGATTTGTCGGCCCCGCCGGGCCCTAGTCTTGGCAACATTGACGCCACTCTTTGTGGCCGTCAACGCGTGGCTCGTGTGGTCGGCGGCTGGCGGGCGGCTATCGCCGGCGACCGTAGCGTTTTTGGCGATGAAATTCAACATGTTGATGATGATGGCGACCACGTGGGCCCGCGACGGCCCCTATGAGGCGTACGCGGCCCGCTTCCGGCGCAATCCGCACCGGTATCTCATTCATTTCGCCGACGCCGGCGAACCCGAGTGGTATGAATGGCCGACCAAACGGACGCTCACGTCGGCCAAGATGTACGCGGAGGCCGAGTATCAAACGCTCACTCCGTGGCCGAACCAACGCGTGAACCCCAATGAACAGCCGCCCCCTCCCGGCCAGTGATGGTTAGCAAATAGTTTGTGTTTATTATGTTTTGGCCGTTGAATGCGATACTTATTATAGACAAGTAATTTATCAAATCAGAGTCTATTAAATTATGTTTGTTAGTTATATCTTCTATTATGACCATGATTATTATAATTATTATCAAGTTGATATGCCTTTGATGTTATTGCCAGCGCTTCCAACACTCAAACCAAACAAATCCATAAACTATTAATTGAATTACAAAAAAAAAACTTTATTAAACAATGAAATGCAACACATTTTTAAAACAGCAATCATTAAACAGCAATTAGTATCCCATTGTGTCGGTAAACCAGACCACAAATGGCTAACGGACAGGGAATGGGCGGACGGGACGAACGGGACAGTTGGGAAGAGCGGCGACAGTTGTCTCGGCGAGAGATAGAGCGTCGGCGGGAGTCGCGCCGCGAGAGCCGGCGCCGGAGGCGGCAAATAGCGGCGCCGCAGTCGGGTTGGCGGGTGCCGGAGGGGGCGGTGTTGGCACCAATTGGCAACACGTGTTACATATGCAACACAGAGACCAGTCGCGAGGCGCCGGCTGTGTACCCGTGCCGGTGCCGCGGCAACGACACGGCCATGCATTACTATCCCTGTATGTACCGGTTTATCACCCGATTCGGCCAGGGCGATCAG
>CAJPIZ010000853.1:0-20269 GCA_905368565.1 Medioppia subpectinata | reverse complement strand
TACACTAGATATAAGTACATAAAAACCTAAACCATATAGATTTAAAAGATTATTCGTTTTCATTTTAAAATTAAATAAATCAAAATATAACAAAAATTGGACAAATAGGGTGACAGCTCTGTATAGTTGACGGACACAACCACCACCTCATGTGTGGCCAAAGCGCTCCCGTTATACCACTCTTGAAATATTGATCCCACATTAAGGGCCCCGCCATGAATCCAAAACATCACTGGTTTTAATTCCTCCACATTTTTCGTCCATATGTTAAGCACCAGACAGTCCTCACTGAGTGGTGAGTCCGGACTCATTTGCATGGGTTGTATGCATGAGTTTTTAGGTTTTGTCGCATCAATTATATCCTAATAATAATAGAATTTTTAAAATATAATAAAAATAATTATATTTATTAATTATTGTAGTAATCCAGTATTATATTGTTATTATAATGTAAATAAAATATACTTATTAACACATGCTTAATATGATTTTACGAGTTAGAGTGATATTTTGTATTATATATAAAACTTACGGGAAATGGTTTATTAATTGGATTAGGTTTTGCAAACCTATGTTTGCCGACCGGGGGTTCGGCGTATGGAATGCCCACAAACTGATCCACATTTGTGTCCAACACATGTAGTGTCCGACCCCTCACTACCCCTATAGTGGTGTTCACATCAATACAGCACACATTATACAATGTGAAATATAAAATAAATATTACTGCAATTTTATAAACGCTAAACATATTGTTTTTGATTTAATAGTATTAATAATATATCAAAATCAAGTTAAACAGAATTCTAATAACTTATTGAGTTTTAAACATTACGATACGTTTATATAGGATTGACATTATCTTTATTGATAATCCGGGTAAGTTTATTATGTGATAATTGTGTACTTTATTTAAGTTTAAATAGTTTTTGTAAATATTTAACTGCCTGTTCATTTAGCTCACGGAAAACATTACCACAAGTTGTTTTTACAAATAGACAATTATTACAAAATCATTAAGTTTAAATGTACCGTAGTGCGAGAGCACATTATATTGTCATGTATAGAAACCTATGAAATAAGAATCTACCTTTTGTTGACGCTATTTTACAGTTAGTGTAAAATTAGGGCTACGCCACTAATAAATATAGGGTTAATAATAATTATAATATTAAGTATAATACAATATAATTCAAGGCGGTTTTGGAGAACCGCTCGTATGTCAATACATACAGAATTTAGATATAATATATGAAAAGTATATGGGAAATGGTATCCTTAATTTGGCTAAAAATTAAGGATACGCCACTACGATATTTTAATCTAATGTGGCTTAAATTATTAAATACAATATAATGAATGAATTAAAGTAGTTTCCGACCCGTGTCGAAGACTTAGATTTCCCGCAATTCGGGTAATTACGTAACACTCTATCACCATAGGTTTCCATACAGAATCCCGTTGTTCTGGGTATATTAATCTAATACAACCCCGCAATTACCAACCAATCTCTTCAATGAAATGTTAGAACATGGCCAGACTGGTCGACCGCAATGGCGAAGCGTCGGTGGCCAGCGGGCCGCGGGAAGCTACCCGCTTTATAGTATATACTCTATAATGCGATAGCATTCTGCTATTATTAGGAATACTGCTATCAGGGGCTAATACGATTGACTTATCTTATTGCCCGCGTCTGTCCAACAGTGCGGGTCATGTCCTCTCGGGTATCTTTTGCTCGGTTTGATCAGACTTTACTCTAAAACACACTTATAGTTAAGGCTTCGCCTTAAACTATTTATTCTTTGAGTTTAAGAGAGACTCAATACCAGAATTTAGGAATAAGATTAGGTTTGTTAATGACATTAGAAACTATGCGAGTTATTACGCTATAGTTCGGTAATAAATATTAATATAATTAAATAGAGAAATATAAGAATTAAAAGTGTCAGCTATTCAATAGTGGTGCTGCGACTTTCCCACTAACGGTTAATTATACAGGACAACCGTAAGATTTAGTTTTTAACATCAAACATTAAACGTGTTGGTCATTCAATATGGTCAAACCTTCGTAGGCCATAACATCAAATATAATTAAAGTACAAGACAAGACAAGACATCACAATACATTACAAACATCAATTAATATTAAGAATAAATACAAGCCTATAGTTAGGCAACACTTATTATTGAATATGTGTTCAGCTATTTGACTGAACACTTCAACCCTTTAGTTGGTCTGATCGTAGCATTCGTACCAGTGAATTAAATATAATCGGTAACCCCCGACTTAAGGTGAAGCCACATAGGGCTCACATATAATATAATTATTGTAGCGCAAATAATTATATACAGAATTAAGTTTAAAAGATATTTATTAAATATAAAGAATATTCATAAGCTTACATTAAGATGAAACGAAGTGTAGATTTACAATGAATGTAAGACTCGCACAATGTGTTCACCAGATTGCCGCTAACACACAAACAATATGATAATAAACTCTAACTCTAAGTCTAAAATAATACAAGTTGTAACTGAGTGACGTGAACTGAGAGGTCTAAGTAAAGACCCAAAAGCGAGGGAAGAGAGCTAAGAAAACAACATCTTTTATACTCCATATAAGTGTTACTGCGACTGACATCATGTCTTAATGTTTGTTTAATTTAGGATTGGTTACTGCTATGTTATAAGACTTGCGTTAAGAGTGTTAATAGTTAGCGCAGATTCTGTATCTACTGATGACTCATCAGTGATGACTCATAGGGCGCGGTTCTTGTTTTATGACTGTATACCAGAATCTGACTCTATATTCAATATAGAGTCAATTCTCTGTAAAGCAATAACTGTTAAGTTATAATGTGTTTTGTATGGAATCGGGACACCACTTCCCGTATACATTCATTTGATAGCAATTGTTTAGGCGACTGATGGTGTTTCAGTCGGTTAGGCACAGGACTTAACTCCCGGCTAATGCATTACATAACACTCGTACAGTCAATGAGAATCGCGCGAAAATATATTACAAGTCATACGGCATAACATATGAGTACATAAGGTCTGAAACTATCATAATTAGCGGTATAATAACTAAATTAATATACAAGGTATTTTTTAGCTGACAATATACAGCGTACACATACATAAATAGTAGTGCAATTGTACACATTCTGTGCATAATCATTTGTGATAAGGCTCACTTTTGTAAATACAGTATACTATTATATGCACATTTAATCCTTTTGACATACTTAAGAATATGCCATTTCTCATATTATGAAACATATTTAAAACTAAAACTTGTAATCTATTATTTGTTCAATATGGCATTTGGTGAAAGTGATGTAATAATATTTCTAATGATAAAATATGATAAATTAGTTATGGATATTATAAATCCCCCTAATGTCACATTTTACTTTTTTTCAAGTTATCTAAATTCACGCAATTATAGTAACACCATCTTGAGGTATATGAATAAAATTTTATTATATTATTTATTCATATTGACTTGATATAAACGTCAGTCTCCTCGTCGTGTAACACTTTAGTAACAAATTATGCACCAATAAATTTTTCAATATAAAATATATTTTTTGTGAAATAACGTTTTCAAATTACAATGGTTATTGGAAATTAATAACTAACTTAAAATTAATTTTTTATAGGAAATAGTCGGCCCAAACGCCATCACAAGTTGCATGAAACGGATCACTCAATACGAGCCGTAAGTCCTTTGGGTCCAAACCGTGGACTTTGGGCGCACCCATCGGCTCATCGTTTAACAGTTGCGGCCAATCAGAGTCCATGTGACTAAAATCATCATGAGCATAAGTATATTGTTAATTTAAGTAAAGTTGCGTTTTTAATGCTATAATTTTGGATATTATTAAAATTAATGTAGTTAAACGGATATAAATTTAAATATTTTTAAATAAATTTAAATATATTTAAATATAAACGGATTTACAGCACAGTATAGTGGTTAAACTTATTATAGTTATCTTGATTAAGATGTTAATTATAAAATAAGTTAAATTACCCATAAGTGGCGAATTTTGACCACATTTTCATCACAACATTACTGTAATAGATATCGTTGTGACTGTAATTGTGTGGATCAAGTAATGGTAAACCAAACACAAATGGTATGTCCGACATGTGACAAATGCCCATGGTCGCACTACAATTGTTCTGTTTGGCAAACCACTCGCTTTTATACAACAACTCGTAAAAGTAAACCCTTTGCGACTCTTTGACAGTTTGTGCAAACCGTTTGGCGAACAGATATGTCGGACACCCAAGTGGTAGGTCACCCGCGAGTGCGCTAAACGATTGTAGTAGAACTGACGGACTGCTAGTGTTGACACCTTTCAAGTAATAGTCCGTCACTTTAGTCACATTTAAGTTGTGATAACCCAATAAATCAAATGCTATTATCCCATTGTTAAAATCGGCGAGCGTCATATGAGCAGGGTCTTTAATTATAGCCTTAGTAAATGATGAGCCCTCGTTTTGGGTAATACCAGCGATTAGATCAATGTCTAATTAATTGCGTATACAATAATGTTAATGTAAATATACACTCATTTTTAATAAAATAATTTATTCAGGTATTTACTTTTTATCATGCAGTACCTGTATTAAACTTTTTCTCATTAAATGCTTGCTGTGTGCGAATGGGCAGAAAATCTGTGCCAAACACCGGGTAAGTGTCGAAATGGTCCCAATATTTGAGTATATCTTTGACGTCCGCTCTTCGCAGACATTGTATCCAATCCTCGGTTTCATTGCATTTCAATCCTTTAGCCATTGCTTTGCCCTGAGATATGGCCTCAGTTTTGTTGACCACATCCCTGTCCCTGTTGTACATATTGGCCCCGCTTTGCATAATAGCCCTCTTGAATAGGTCTTTCGATAGCGGGGAGAGTATGTGTGCGGACACCGACTCACTGCCAGAACTCTCACCAAAAATGGTGATCCGATCCCTATCTCCGCCAAATGAGTGAATGTTTTCTCTAACCTATTATTATGTCATTAATTAATAAATTATTTCATTAATAAACATATGATTAAAACATTAATACGGTATTAATTATACCCATTTCATGCCTAATAACTGGTCATAAAAGCCGACATTTCCGGGCGCGTCCTCCCGATCCCCGTATAGGAAACCAAACGCTCCTAACCTATAGTTGACGGACACAACCACCACATCATTGGTGGCCAAAACACTTCCATTATACTCTGGCTGATATATTGACCCTGCTGCAAGCCCTCCTCCATATATCCAAAACATCACTGGCTTTAATGCTGTGGTATTTGTTGTCCATATGTTAAGCACCAGACAGTCCTCACTGAGAGGTGAGTCCGGACTTAATTGAATCGGTGATAGGCATGAGTTTTTAGGCTTTGTTGCGTCGATTATGTTCTTCAATAATGTTTTGCATTTGTAAAAATAAAATGTTAAAATTTATTTATAATGCACTTTATATTATAAGTTTATTAAATTGTTTTCTTAAATTATGTACTAAATAAGTTATTTATATAATACTTACGGGAAATGGTTTAGAAATGGGTTCGGGTTTTGCAAACCTAAGTTTGCCGACCGGGGGTTCGGCGTATGGAATGCCCACAAACTGATCCACATTTGTGTCCAACACATGTAGTGTCCGACCCCTCACTACTCCTATACTCGTCGACACATCAATACAGTTCACAACATTTAATGTAAAATATAAAATTAATGTTACAATTTTATAAACGCTAAACATATTGTTTCTAATTTAATAATATTTATAATAAATAAAAATCATATCTAACATAACATAAAAATAACATAACAATACTTATAACTTATTGAGTTTTAAACATTACGATACGATTATACAAGCTTGATATTATCTTTATTGGTAATCCGGGTAAGTATATTAGGCAACAAATAAGAAATTGTTTTATCACAAAATGCCTTGAAATGGAAATTCATGTGATACTTGATTCACAAATGATTAAAATAATGAATGTGTTGACAAGTAGTGACATAAAGATAGTTTGAATTTGTTATAAACATATTGTTTGTGATATTATGTTTAACGTTTTCATGTTTTATTTTAAGAGACAAAAACAAATATTAACAATGTCTGTTTATTAGATTATTATTTTAATTTACGTAAATAGTAAATTGTAAAATGTCTTTTAAACATGTTCACTGTGATCATCAGGGTATTTGCTATAGGAAATAGTGAGCCCACACGCCATCACATGTTTCATGAAACGGGTCACTCAGTACTAGCCGTAAGTCCTTTGGGTCTAAACCGTGGACTTTGGACGCACCGGTCGGGTCATTGTTTAGAAATTGTGGCCAATCAGAGTCCATTTGACTAAATTGATCATGAGAATTAAATGTAATATAATATTGAAGCAATATTTCAATGTAAAGATTTAGATATAAGTTTATTGTGATTTAATTTTTAAAAACTATTATTTACCCGTCTTTTGCAAATTTAGTCCACATTTTTATCACAACTTTACTATAATAGATATCTTCGGGAGTGGAAACATCGGGATAAAGCAGTGGTAGACCAAAAACAAATACTATATCCATGCCGTGACAAATGCCCATGGTCGATATATCACAACCACTATAGTTGGCAAACCATTCACTCGCGTATAACAACTCGTAAAAGTAAACCCTTTGCGACTCTTTGACAGTTTGTGTGAACCGTTTGGCGAACAAATATGTCGGACAACCAATTGTTAGGTCCCCCGCAAGTGAGCTAAACGATTGGAGTAGAGCTGCCGGACTGCTAGTGTTGACACCTTTCAAGTAATGGTCCGCCACTTTCGTTACATTCAAGTTGTGATAACCTAATACGTCGAATGCTTTCATTCCGTTATAAAAATCAGTAATTGTCATATGATCAGGGTCCTTGATCGCACTTCCAGTTAATGCTGAGCCCTCGTTGCGTACAATACCAGCGATTAAATCAACATCTAATTAATTGCATATTAAATAATATTATATTAAATTGTTGTGAGTTTGAGTAAGAGTTTCAAAATTAGTGAATTAATACAATACAACATGGTAATATGTTTGGGCTATATTTTATTTTGCCTTGTGTTTTGACAATGTAAACTTAAATATTTATACAGGGTTACATAAAGTTGTAGGCCCAATCATGTATGTAATTGTGTTAAACTAAACAATTAATGTTAAATTAATATTTACTTTTTAAATATACAGTACCTGTATTAAATTGTTTTTCATTAAATGCTTGTTGTGTGCGAATGGGCAGATATTCTGTGCCAAATACCGGGTGAGTGGCGAATGGGTCCCAATATTTGAGTATATCGTTAGCGTCCGCTCTTCTCAGACAATGTATCCAATCCTCGGTTTTATTGCATTTCAATTGTGTGGCAATTGCTTTGCCCTGAGATAGGGCCTCATTTTTGTTGACTACATCCTTGTCTATATTGAACATAAGAGCCGCGCTTTCCATAATAGCCCTCTTAAATAGGCCTTTGGATAGCGGGGAGAGTATGTGTGCGGACACCGACCAACTCCCGGCGCTCTCACCAAAAATGGTGATCTCATCCCTATCTCCGCCAAATGAGTGAATGTTTTTTCTGACCTATTAATAGTAGGCTATTATTATGTCATTAATTAATATATTATTTCATTATTAAATAGAAAATATGACTAAAACATGCGATGAATTGATACCCATTTTAAACCTAATAATTGGTCATAAAAGCCGACATTTCCGGGCGCGTCCTCCCGATCCCCGTATAGGAACCCAAACGGTCCTAACCTATAGTTGACGGACACAACCACCACATCATTGGTGTCGAGTGAATGGTTTGCCAACTATAGTGGTTGTGATATATCGACCATGGGCATTTGTCACGGCATGGATATAGTATTTGTTTTTGGTCTACCACTGCTTTATCCCGATCCCCGTATAGGAACCCAAACGGTCCTAACCTATAGTTGACGGACACAACCACCACATCATTGGTGGCCAAAGCGCTTCCATTAAACTGTGGCTCATATATTGACCCTGCTGCCAGCCCTCCTCCATATATCCAAAACATCACTGGCTTTAATGCTGTGGTATTTGTTGTCCATATGTTAAGCACCAGACAGTCCTCACTGAGGGGTGAGTCCAGAGTTAATTGAATCGGTGATAGGCATGAGTTTTTAGGCTTTGTTGCATCGATTATCTTTTGTAATAATAATTTGCATTTGTTATGAATTATTTTATTAAAATTTTATTATTATATCAAATTATAAAATAAATAAATATTTTAAATAATATTAAATGTATTTAATATAATATGTCCATATTTTTGTCGCATCGATTATATCCTAAAAGTTATGATAATTTGTAAGTTTACAACAATTAATAAGCTAGTAATGTTATTACAGTCGTTATTAGCGTAAACTCAATTTATTTTTAATCAACTTTTATATCAATAAAATGTTGTTTTGTATTAAATATAAAACTTACGGAAAATGGTTTATAAATGGGTTCGGGTTTAGCGAACCTAAGTTTGCCGACCGGGGGTTCGGCGTATGGAATGCCCACAAACTGATCCACATTTGTGTCCAACACATGTAGTGTCCGACCCCTCACTACTCCTATACTCGTGTAAACATCAATACAGCGAACATTATTTAATGTGAAATATAAAATGAATGTTACAATTTTATAAACGCTAAACATATTGTTTTTAATTTAATAATATTTAATAATTAATTTAATAATACATCAAACTCATAACATAACAATTCTTATAATTAATTGAATTTTAAACATTACGATACGTTTATATAAGATTGATATGATCTTTATTTGTAATCCGGCTAAGTTTATTATGTAGTAAATAAGAAAGTGTTTTTCTGAAAATATCATGAAATGGAAATTCGTGTGAAAAGTATTTCACAAATGATTAAAATAGAGAATGTGTTGACAATTATTGACACAATTCTTAGTATAAAATTGTCATAGAGTTTGGGCGCACGGGTTAGGGCTGGGCGTCCAGGGGTTGGGGCGTAAGGTTTACCATACATTCTTACATACTATATAACTAGTGTATGAATAAAATGTTGTTTTAACGTTTTATTTTTGAAGCAGTATTATTTTTTATAGAACAAAAAAACATTCACAATGTTCATTTATTAGATTATTATTTTAATTAACGTAACAATATTAAATTTTAAAATGTCTTTAAAACGTGTTTTCTGTGATCATCAGGGTATTTGCTATAGGAAGTAGTCGGCCCACACGCCATCACATGTTTCATGAAACGGGTCACTCAGTACTAGCCGTAAGTCCTTTGGGTCTAAACCGTGGACTTTGGGCGCACCGGTCGGGTCGTTGTTTAGTAATTGTGGCCAATCAGAGTCCATACGACTAAATTGATGATAGGAATTAAATTTAATATAATATTCAAGCAATATTTCTATGTAGATTAAATTTATAATCATATAAGTTTATTGTGATTTAATTTTTACAACTATTATTTACCCGTCTTTTGCAAATTTAGTCCACATTTTTATCACAACATTACTGTAATAGATATCTTCGGGAGTATAATCGTCGGAATTAAGTAATGGTAAACCAAATACGAATGGTACATCATTGCCGTGACAAATGCCCATGGTCGGCACATCACAAGCCATTTGTTTACCAAAATAATTACTCGCGTACAACAACTCGTAAAAGTAAACCCTTTGCGACTCTTTGACAGTTTGTGCGAACCGTTTGGCGAACAGATATGTCGGACAACCGAGAAATATATCGCCCATTACTGCGCCTAACGCCGTCCGTAAGTTCGCCGGATCGCTAGTGTTGACACCTTTAAGGTAATGTTCCGTCACTTTCGGTATATTTATGTTGTGAAGACCCAAAGAATCCATGGCTTTAACCCCGTTGTAAAAGTCGGTGAGTGTCATGCGCTCCGGGTGGGCGACCAGAGGCTGGGCGACATATCCTATGCCCTCGTTTCGAGTGATACCAGCAATTAAGTCAATATCTAATTAAAGTTAATGTTATTTACACATGATTAGTAAATTATGGACGTATATCATAATGAAGTAGAAATTAATGGATTTTTGTTAAATATAAATTAATTATTGTTTTAAATTACCTGTATTAAATCTTTTTTCATCAAATGCTTGTTGGGCAGATATCGGTAAAAATTCAGTGCCTAATACGGGGGAAGTGAACATGGTGGTTTCATATTTCACTATATCTTTGGCGTCCGCTTTTCGCAGACATTGTATCCAATCCTCGGTTTCATTGCATTTCAATTGTTTGGCAATATTTTTGCCCTTTAATATGGCTTCAGTTTTGTTGACCAAATCCCTATCCTTATTGAACATAAGAGCCCCGCTTTCCATAATAGCCCTCTTGAATAGGCCTTTGGATAGCGGGGAGAGTATGTGTGCGGACACCGACCAACTCCCGGCGCTCTCACCAAAAATGGTGATCTGATCCCTATCTCCGCCAAACGTATGGGCATTTTCTCTAACCTATTATTATTTCAATAATTAGTATATTATTTTATTTAAAAAATTTAATTTATAATTAAAATAAGAGATCAATTGATACCCATTTGAGAGCCAATAACTGGTCATAGAGTCCGACATTTCCGGGCGCGTCCTCCCGATCCCCGTATAGGAAACCAAACGGTCCTAACCTATAGTTGACGGACACAACCACCACATCATTGGTGGCCAAAGCGCTCCCGTTATACCACTCTTGAAATATCGATCCCATAGTAAGTCCGCCGCCGTATATCCAAAACATCACTGGCTTTAATGCTGTGGTATTTGGTGTCCAAATGTTAAGCACCAGACAATCTTCACTGTAATGTAATTCCGGTTTGATATATATGTTTGGTGGTTGAATGCATGAATATTTAAGTTTTGTTGCATCGATTATATTCTAGAAGTTATGATAATTTGTAAGTTTACAACAATTTATAATATAGTTATGTTATTACAGTCGTTATTAGCGTAAACTAAATTTATTTTTAATAAACTTTTATACCAATAAAATGTTGTTTTGTAATATAACTTATATAATACTTACGGGAAATGGTTTTAAAATGGGTTCGGGTTTTGCGAACCTATGTTTGCCGACCGGGGGTTCGGCGTATGGAATGCCCAAAAATTGGTCTACATTTGTGTCCAACACATGTAGTGTCCGACCCCTCACTACCCCTATACTCGTCGACACATCAATACAGCGAACATTATTTAATGTGAAATATAAAATTAATATTTTAACAATTTTATAATTGCACATGCTAATTCTAAATTTAAAATAATATAGCACAATCAAATTAAACAAAATTAGAAGTTATAGTCTCAGTCGTTCTGATACGTTTATATACAATTTTCTAGTTTATTTGTACACTTTTTAAGTGGTTTAACTGGTTTCCATAAAAGTACCTACTGTGCAGATAATATCATTTTAGTGCACGTGTACACATTGTTACACATCTTTAGTTACACATTGTGTACATGTAGTGATAATTAAGTGACCGAATAATAAGTAAATAATGAGTGTTTTATCACAAAAAAACATAATTAACAATTGTAAATTTATTTTTAGCTAATTCGTTGTTTGAAAATTAAAATTAGAATATAATCAAAAATTTAATTAATAAAGTTGACTTATAAATAAATTAAAGTTTATTATTTAGTGTTATTTTCACAGTTAATTAATCGTTTATATTGTAAATCATAAACTATAGCACTGCATTATTAGTAATAATTTATTACATTCAACATTTTAAATAAATGTTAAAATAGTTAGTATAAATACTATGACTGTTTAACTTATAAATTATAACTTATAATACAAAATATCTGATAATAATGTTTTATATTTAACAAAATTTATTATTTTTAAAATTCATTTATTGTAATCTTAAATTTAATTTGTAAGATTATTATTATGATTACTTATACTAGATCGGATTTAATTAATTTCACAAGATGAGATTAATAGGAAAAAATTATTTGTTAAAGTTTATCCGTATTTTATTAGTGTAATAGAATTTTGCAATTTTATTTATTTTTATTATTAAAATTTTTATAATTAATAAATATTAAAATGTCATTAAGGTAATTTGTTTTGGCCTATAAGAAGTAGTCGGCCCACACGCCATCACATGTTTCATGAAACGGGTCACTCAGTACTAGCCGTAAGTCCTTTGGGTCTAAACCGCGAACTTTGGGCGCACCGCTCGGGTCATCGTTTAGAAATTGTGGCCAATCAGAGTCCATATGACTAAATTAATCATGAAAATTGAATGCTATATAATATTCAGGCAATATTTCTATTTTTATTAAATTAATTTGTTTAAACTGTTATTTACCCGTCTTTTGCAAATTTAGCCCACATTTTCATCACAACATTAGCGTAAAATATATCTTCGGGAATATAATCGTTGGGGTTAAGTAATGGCAGACCAAACACAAAAGGTACATCATTGCCGTGACAAATGCCCATGGTCGTTACATCGCAACCCAACTGCTTTGCGAACCAATTACTCGCGTACAACAACACGTAAAAGTAAACCCTTTGCGACTCTTTGACAGTTTGTGCGAACCGTTTGGCGAACAGATATGTCGTACAACCGAGATATATATCACCATATATTGCCCCCAATGCTGTCCAGAGGGCCATAGAATCGCTAGTGTTAACACTTTTCAGGTATTGTTCCGTTACTTTTGGCACATTTATATTGTGAAACCCCAAAGAATCTATAGTTTTTAGTCCGTTGTTAAAATCGGTGAGTGTCATATGAGCAGGGTCTTTTATTAGAAGCGGAATAAAATATGCGCCTTCATTTTTTGTGATACCAGCGATTATATCAATTTCTAAATGTATATAAATAAAATGAAAATAAAACATTATTTAATAATTACGGTAATTGTAATTATGATATTAAATGTAAAAGTTCATATTGAAATATTGTATATATTCAAAAATTATAAACTATTATAAATTATTTACTAATTAGCAACTAATACTAATTAAAATTAATTTTACTAATTAATAAACTGCATGATATAATAATACTATTGTGTTAAAAATCATATTGGTTGATTACCTGTATTAAACTTTTTCTCGTTGAAGGCCTGTCGGGCACTAATGGGCAAAAATTCTGTGCCAAACACCGGATAAGTGGCGAAAATGTTTATATGTTTCACTATATTCCTGGCGTCCGCTCTTCGCAGACATTGTATCCAATCCTCGGTTTCATTGCATTTCAATTGTTTTGCAATTTCTTTGCCCTGAGATATGGCTTCAGTTTTGTTGACCACATCCCTGTCCTTATTATACATTGCGGCTCCGCTCTGCACAATAGCCCTCTGAAACATACCTTTTGAGAGCGGGGATAGTATTTGTGCCGATACGGACCAACTGCCGGCGCTTTGACCAAAAATGGTGATCCGATCCCTATCTCCGCCAAATGAGTGGATGTTTTCTCTAACCTATTATTATATCATTAACTAATATATTATCTCATTATTAAATAGAAAATATGATTAAGACAAGAGATCAATTGATACCCATTTTAAGCCCAACAACTGGTCATAAAAGCCGATATTTCCGGGCGCGTCCTCCCGATCCCCGAATAGGAAACCAAACGGTCCTAACCTATAGTTGACGGACACAACCACCACATCATTGGTGGCCAAAACGCTCCCGTTATACCAATCTTGAAATATTGAACCAATAGTAAGCCCCCCTCCGTGTATCCAAAACATCACTGGCTTTAATGCTGTGGTATTTGTTGTCCATATGTTAAGCACCAAACAATCTTCACTGTAATTTAAGCCTGGTGGTGTCATATGTATATTTGGTGGTTGTATGCATGAATTTTTAAATTTTGTCGCATCGATTATATCCTATTGATATTTATAATATTTAAATAATAATTTTATTGTATATTTATCTTAATTCAATTAAATATATAATACTTACGGGGAATGGCTTTATAATGGGTTCGGGTTTTGCAAACCTAAGTTTGCCGACCGGGGGTTCGGCGTATGGAATGCCCACAAACTGATCCACATTTGTGTCCAACACATGTAGTGTCCGACCCCTCACTACTCCTATACTCGTCTGAACATCAATACTGTTCACAGTATTTAATGTGAAATATAAAATAGATATTGTAGCAAAATTAAAGCTAAACATCTTGACTATTTCTGATTCTATTGTTATTTAAAAATAATTATTTAAACTTAGGAAAAGTAAATATTAAATATATAAATAATAAACTTTATTAATAATTCTATCCCTATTTATATGGAATTAAAAGTACAATGCATAAATAAGTAAACACTTAAACTCTATCTTAATAATGATTGATAAAAACACTTGAAATATGACCCACATTACAATTAGAAATTATTTTTAGTACATTGTGTTTGTCTACTGATTAAGTTAATATCACATCGTTGTTAATACGTTATTATCGCATCGTTAATAATTACTATGATCAATTAGTCTTAAAACTGCACCAATAAAGGCATACATTCAGAATAATACAATTTTCAATGCAATTCATATTGTCTTGAATTGTCATCAGTTATCAAGGTTATTTTAAAAGAAAGTGAGCACTATTACCTATTGTATTTGATGATAAAGTTGTATAACCTTGATCATAAAATAATTTGCTAAGCAAACATGTAAATGATAAAACACACTAAAATAATATACAGTACAGTCAAAGAAAACTATTTTTTAAGTGCATTTGGGTGGCTTTGCTGCTAACGTATTAACTTAGGTAATGCAGAATGACTAAAAATAATCAATTAGTAGCTTATAAACTTGCATTATTAAAACAATAATACAGAATGTTACAATTTCCAATATAATTCTTGTTGTTTTAACCTGTCATCGATGGCCAAGGTATTAATAAGAGTTAGTTTACAAGAACTTATTAGTTAACTTATAAGGATAAATTTTTTATTTTCAGCAATAACCATTTACATTAATAACAAATAGTAAAATATATTTTGATTAATATAAATGTTTAACAAATTAAAATATATTTTGATTAATATAAATGTTTAACAAATTAAAATATTAGATTTTAAAATGTGATACAATCAAAAAAATTTGTCTCATAGGAAATAGTGAGCCCACACGCCATCACAAGTTTCATGAAACGGGTCATTGAGTACAAGCCGTAAGTCCTTTGGGTCCAAACCGTGGACTTTGGGCGCACCGCTCGGGTCATCGCTTAACAGTTGCGGCCAATCAGAGTCCATATGACTAGAAAATAATTATATTAATTATTTATTTATTTTTCAAATATTATTTAATAAATTGAGTTAACATCAAATGATAACTAGATTAAACCCGTTATTTACCCGTATTTAGCAAACTGTGTCCACAATTTCATCACAACATTACTATAAAACAGGTCTTCGGGGGTATAATTGTCGGGATAAATATGTGGTAAACCAAACACAAAGGGTATCTCCATTGAGTGACAAACGCCCATGGTCGCACTGCAATTAGCCTGTTTAGCAAACCACTCGCTTTTATACAACAACTCGTAAAAGTAAACCCTTTGCGACTCTTTGACAGTTTGTGCGAACCGTTTGGCGAACAGATATGTCGGACACGTGAGAAACATATCGCCTCCCAATGCGCTAAATGCCGAGAACAGTGCCGCCGGACTACTAGTGTTGACACCTTTTAGGTAATATTCCGTTACTCTATTGACATCGATGTTATGATATCCCATATAATCGAGTGTTTTTAGCCCTTGGTTAAAGTCGTTGAGTGTCATGTGAGCCGGGTCATTGATTATACCCATGATAAATAATGCACCCTCATCTCCGGTGATTCCGGCCATTATATCAATATCTAATTGCATGTATTTTATAACAAAATAATGTAATATGTAACATAAATTCTATGGGTGTTATGAATTGATTTAATTATAATTTTATAATGAAATTCAATGTAATATTTATGCAAATAAAATACATAATTTAGATAAAATTACATGCTATTAAAATATTGTAAAAGTAAAATCTTGAACAATAAACTTACTTAACGCACAGCGACCCAGGGGGAAAATGCATCCCCCTCCATTAAATTAAGGGATGTGGCAAAACATTTATTCCACCTATTGAGTCGATGGTAATTTTGACTCACCTTGGTAAATTTGACTTTTAATCAATCAAGACATTGTAAAATTATTGATCAGCCNTTTGACTTTTAATCAATCAAGACATTGTAAAATTATTGATCAGCCAATACTCATCAGTAGTATAAAAAATAATTGTAATATTAATTTCAATTGGCCCACATGTTACATGTAGGCCAATTAGACGTGGGTTAATATAAAGCATTAAAATTAAATTAAGAAAAAATTAATACATAATTATTAATAAAATCTAACTTTCCAATTAATAAATTATTTTAATTATCTAAATTATCATTCCTAGATATATTTACATTAATACGAGATAAAGTATATAAGTAAAGATGTGAAAATTTGATAATTACCTTTATTAAACTTTTTATCAGTGAAAGCCTGTTGAGCACGAATAGGAAGAAATTCTGTGCCAAACACCGGGTTTGCGATTATCGACGGCTCGTATTTAAGTATATCTCTGGCGTCCGCTCTTCGCAGACATTGTATCCAATCCTCGGTTTCATTGCATTTCAATTGTTTCGCTATTGCTTTGCCATTAGATATGGCCTCAGTTTTGTTCAGTACTTCCCTATCCTTATTGTAGATAAAGGCCGCGCTCTCCATAATAGCCCTCCGGAACAGACCCTTTGAAAGCGGAGACAATATGTGTGCCGATAAGGACCAACTGCCGGCGCTTTGGCCAAAAATGGTGATCTGATCCCTATCTCCGCCAAATGAGTGAATGTTTTCTCTAACCTATTATTATGTCATTAATTCATATATTATTTCATTAATGATTTAAAATTTTGATTAAAATAAGCGATAAATTGATACCCATTTGAGAGCCAATAACTGGTCATAAAAGCCGACATTTCCGGGCGCGTCCTCCCGATCCCCGTATAGAAAGCCCAACTGTCCTAACCTATAATTAGTGGACACGACCACCACACCATTGGTGGCCAAAGCGCTCCCGTTATACCAATCTTGAAATATTGAGCCAAAAGTGAGAGCCCCTCCGTGTATCCAAAACATCACTGGCTTTAATGCTGTGGTATTTGTTGTCCATATGTTAAGCACCAGACAGTCCTCACTGAAGGGTGAGTCCGGACTGATAGGAAATGGATGTGTTTGTAAGCATGAATTTTTAGATTTTGTTGCGTCAATTATATCCTAAAACATTTAAAATTTATCATGATACATTTAATGAAATTAATTTAATATTTTAATACTTACGGGGAATGGCTTTATAATGGGTTCGGGTTTTGCGAACCTAAGTTTGCCGACCGGGGGTTCGGCGTATGGAATGCCCACAAACTGATCCACATTTGTGTCCAACACATGTAGTGTCCGACCCCTCACTACTCCTATACTCGTCGACACATCAATACTATTCACAACATTTAATGTAAAATGTAAAATAATTATTGTAACAATATTCATACAAATTAACATTTTATTTTATTATTTTACGTAATATGTTTTACATTTATTATATTTTAATTTTTAGCAAATATATTATTAGCAACAAATAAAAGCAATTCGAGTTGTATTTATATATATTTATATGCATTAGTATCCATAATAACCTTTTTAATTTCTGATTAGATTATAAATATACACTTAAATATACACTTAATATTATATTGACATTTTATGATTACAATTTATATTTGTACTATTTTTTATTTTAAATCTATTGAAAATCAAATATATTTACAAAATCATTACGGTTATGTTTTATATTTTATTTCCATGATTTAATGTCAATCAATTTAAAATTATTTTTAATTAAATAGTGTGATAATTTGTATTATTTACTATTTACTCTACATTGTTAATAGTGACTAATTGATTTTATAATCATGTACATAGATTTACAGTATATCTTATATCATATACTTAACATAACCCAAGTTTGCTAATGTATATTTATTAAGGTCTGTGTAAAGTTAATTGAGATATATTGAGTTTCATATCGGACTGACCTGCACCAAGCTGAACCTAATTATACTGAATTGCACCTAACTGAACTGAATTATATATATTTGCACCTATCTGCAGCTTTCACCTTGAATGCATTTTGATGGCTCCATAATATAATGTCAATAAAAATAATAATTAAAAATATTATTACCAATTTTATCAGTATTTTAGATTATTTTAAATGTAAATATATTGTTAGTAAGTAAATTAATAATAATTAACTATTAAAATTTATTAATTGTGTTTACATATTTAACTATTATTTTGTAGTATTAATAAAATTTGTGCAAATATAGAGTAAATTCAGTGATAGTTTAGGATTTATATCCGGAAATATGTTTTTGTTATCATAAAAATGGGATTTTGAAATCACGTGGAAATTAAGTTGAAATCAATTAAAGAAATACCAGTCAATAGACTCAATACATTCAACACATCGACAACACGTGTGTTTCATCAATACATTAATTACAGTGTGTTTTGTGAAAGTAATTAATTTTTAAAGAATTTTGCAAATATTTTAAATTATTTATTTTAAACTGATTTACAAAATGTGTTCAAAATTAATGAATGTGCCGTTAATTAAAATGAAGAGTAAATTAAATGCAATGAAGAGTTTGTGTGAAATGTCAATACAAGACTACAATTAAACCACATTTAAGTGAACATAAATTAGTTCATTCGGAGTTTAAACAATTTAAATGTAATTTTAATAATTGTAATAAAACCTTCAAAATGAGATCAGACTTAAATCGACACAAAAATATTCATTTAAATGTGAGATTTATTTGTGATTTCAATGAATGCCACAAAAGTTTTGCATATAAAGCGGATTTAATGCAACACAAAAGATGTGTTCATTTGAATGAAAGGAAATTCAAATGTAATGAAGAAAAGTGTGGCAAAAAATTCCGAAGAAACCAGCATTTATTTTTACACAAACGCATACATTCGGGAGAAAAACCATTTGTTTGTCAATTTAAAGATTGTAACAAAACATTTTCTGTAAAATCTAACCTTAAAGTGCATATGAAAAGACATAATAATATAAAACTTCATAAATGTATTCATAATAACTGTAATCAACGGTTTGTTACGAAATATGGTTTGCAATCGCATATTAAATTTAGACATAATTGATTAATTATTTTATTTAAAATATATAACCTAACTCACTCAACTTAATTATATCATTATCTTTAATAAGTTATAAATTATAACTTATAATCGTGTTTATATACTGTATATTGTAATTTTCTATTTTAATTGTAATATGAAAAATTTTATTTTAATGAATTATTTAAAACATATGTAAAAATATACTTTATTTATAATAAATATCAAAATAAAATAGTAATCAATTAAATTTAATCACCATGGTCTTATTATTTCTATTTTAAAGAACGTATTAACAATAATAATCGCAGTCTTAGGGCGAATGCAAGTCAGATGTGGTCTGAATTGATGTCACTTCTGGTGTAGTCTTCGAAGCGGTGTTTCATGTCTTCCATGAGTGCAAACCTCTTCGACCACAACATCTGTGGATCTGTTATGTGATAATGAAGTAGACATTGATTGACGTCCGCACAGCACAGCCACCGGTTCCTATCAATAATTGGATTAATACTGTATTAACATCAATACCTGAGCCATAATACCTGACATTACGGTATCGCTTGAATGGCATACAAAAATGACATCGATTACGGTTTAAGTGGTCAGACATATAGTGTCCGCACAGACAATACCCTCGATATTGGCCCTCAGATTCCGATGCATAGTAACCCATAAACAATAGCATCAATTGAAATGTTAATTAAGACGTTAAGTACAGGTCTAATATAGTTGTGTGAATTTTGATGAGATCTTATGATTGATATCTGGGAACAGGTTTTGGTTGTCATGAAAATGCAGTTTTGAAATAAAAAGCAAAATGTGAACTCAAATAGCGATCCATTGTTTGAATAAAACGCATGGATTACACGTGTTTTGCGCTGAAAATATTTTATATTAGACTGATTTACAAAATGTGTTCAAATTTAATGAGTGTTTCATTGATTGAAATGAAGAGTAAATTAAATGCAATGAAGAGTTTGTGTGAAAT
>CAJPIZ010000852.1:0-20271 GCA_905368565.1 Medioppia subpectinata | reverse complement strand
CCAATGTTGTTGATTGCAATACTGATGGTAGTGTGTTATGTAAATAAAATTGTACAATATTGTTTTTATAATATTTATATTTATTTTTTAATTGTTTAGCATTTTATCACTGATTTTACATGAATTATATTAATTTATATATAAGAAAAATCTGTTTAATTCATTCTCCAATAGCTAAAATTATTAATGTCAATTTAAAGTATTATATAAAATTATAATTACAAATTACAGTTCATAAAAAATTATTATTTAATGAAATTATTTAGATAACATATATAAATTATGGCATGGTCAATAAATACCAATACAATTATTTAGATAGAAAGATAGATAGATAGATAGATAGATAGATAGAGAGAGAGAGAGAGAGAGAGAGGCTATTGAATTTTTATGTCATTTAATCTGGATTGGATAAGCTAGATAATATTAGCTATTTCAATTTTAACTTTATTTATAAATAATTTGTGATAACAATTAAATAATTAAAAGACATATTTTTTCAAATAATACTTATTGACATAAATAAATTTATTAATCATCATAACTTATTTCAATTAAAAAATAAATATAAATATTATAAAAACAATATTGTACAATTTTATTTACATAACACACTACCATCAGTATTGCAATCAACAACATTGGGTGTTAAACATCATGTTTTTATTGTGTCCGACAACTGGCCATCAATCGTATCCAACTGTTGTTTACTGTCGTTACAATTATTATTACAATCACTAGAATTGCCATCACTGTCCTCACTATCGTCACCTCTCCGGCACATCCGGAACACTGGCTTAAAAAACCTCTCAAACTTTTTGGGACTTTCCTGATACATTTTATATACAGCTGTCATCACTACACACGACGATATGAGTACAGCACCGGTAATGGACTGCCATTGGACGGGCTCGTGGAATATTGTCACTTCCCATATGAATGCCAGTACAATATTAAAACTCCTCGTGACCGAAATGGGTCCGGGACTTTCATATTTAAACGCGGTGGTTTGGAAATATTGATTTAAAACACCGGCAGCCCCTATAGCCACCAATAGACCCCATTGCCTGATACCAGATGGCAGTGTCCAGCGGTCCAGTATTGGTAACACTGACCCACCGATGACTACAACTGCCACGGAGTACCACATGACTACAACGGGCACCGGGGTTGATTTGAGTTTGCGCAAATTGATCAGGGACATTGCCGACGTTATCGCTGCGGTCAGCGACAGTATTATCCCAATCCAACGCTTGTCATACTTGTCCGGACCATCCGAACCGAATATGAACTCCGGTTTAGATATGATAAACACTCCGATGACTGTAATCACCCCGGTGATTAGCTGGACCACATTGGGTCGATCTCGCAGTATTAGGTATGCAAATACTGTGACAAATATTGGTGAGGCTTGGTAGATTGTTGTCGAATCAGATAAGGGCATTAGCCGATACGATGTGTACAGAGTGATTAGCGATGTTGTACCAGTGATGCACCGCATGAATAGGTCCCATCGGTGTCCCGGTTCCCCGAAAACGGGGTATTTTTTCCATACAGTTATGATGAAGTAGGGTATGAATTGAAATATGCATCTGGATTAAAATATTAAAAAAGTAATTATTTATGATTTACCAATAGTTAATAGTTAGAATAATTATATATGCTAATGCATGTTTGAGATTGTACATGCTACAGTTTGTAATAATTATTTGATATAAACTTTACGTTGTTTTTAATTTAGATAGGAAATAATATTGTTTTTTACTTGATATGTAATTGTGGTTAATTGTAATCATTCAATGATAATATTACGTTAGTTAAAAATGTAAATAATTTTATAAATAATATTACATTACTAGTTATACTAGTTATACTGTTTGTTTTAAAACATATATTTTAAGATATATTAATATAGTTAATTAATTTCAAAATATGTTTAAGTGTTAAAAGTTATAGATTTTGTTATCTTCTAAAACAATAGATAGTATAAATTATTGGGCAATAATTTGCAGTTTACAAAATTAAAGGTCATATTAAGTTTATATGCAAAATTAATTATATTATTATTATTAATATGATATTCATATACTATTAAGTTGATGTTAATTATTTGTTTACTTTAGATGGAGGAGAGAGAGAGAGAGAGAGAGAATTAGTTATTTACCACAATTACCGTATTACCCCGCATATGGCAGCATGCACTTATATGTGAGTTTTCAAAAAAGGGGTGCACCTATATTCGGGTATAGGTGCGGTAGTTTTTGGCACATTTTTTACTTTCAATTGAAATTCACATATGCCTTGAAATGAAAATCGTATGACATTAAAAAAGAACTCTAAAATGTGACTAAATGTTTAACATGTATATGCATTTTCTTATATATAGATGGGTTTCATGATTAATTAGTGAATCAATGTATTAATTGGATATAAATTTAAAAATCAGTGATTAAAGTGTGACAAAACAGAGACAGAGATCAAAATTACACTAATTTAATTTATTACGCATAAACTAATTAAATGTTTATAAATAATTTTGACAAACAATTATTAACGCACTTATATGTGATTATTACACAAGGCGTGCACTTATATCCGGATATAGGTGCGGTAGTTTTGGTGACATGTAAAATCTGTGAAATTCACTTATAAGTGCATGCATCTATATGCGGGGTAATACGGTAAGTGGTTTTGAACTAGTGTTTATACACATAAATGTACGTGTATGTTTACTATTGTACGGTATGTATACAGAGCTTGAAATATGTGAGCGAAAATTTTTCTAAGTAGAGTACCACCGATATAGTCATGATCGGTACTACCGTATTTGTTATGACAAAATATTGCTATGTTTGACCGATCAGGCAAGTGCAGTAGAGTTTGCGCAATCTGGCCATTTTGAACGCATGAGACATGTAACATGTCTGGCTCATGCATTTTATAGTTTGTGAAACTATAAGAAACAACAACAAATTGACCGATAAATTATGAGAAACTCTCCAAAACGCAGGAGATATTTTAAAGAGGTGTGTAATATACCTTTGCCTCCTATGCCTGTAATAACACGTTGTGGCACTTGGTTGGCCGCTGTGTCTTATTATGCAAAACACTTTGATATAATTTGTCAATTTATTGAAAAATTAAAATCAAAAGATAATAAAACTCTCCCAGAATTGAAAATTCTAATTAAAAATCCAGAATTGAAAACGCAAATTAAAAGTTTATCAAAATTTGATATCTTAGAAAAATCGTTAAATGATATTCAAACACAGGGGCTGTCAGTTAGTCAACAGACTAATATATTATCAAATGTTGAAAAGAAAATAAACGGTTATGCATTGATAATATTGAATTTTTCTCTATCAAATAACCCGAATATAAACATTTATAGAGAATATTGTCCGCCAAATCAAAGGTACGCACCACTAACAACAGTTGATGTGAAAAGGTCATTTTTGCATTTAAATCAATATGATTGAGATCAATACTTTTCATGATCAGTACGGATCAGGATATACTGTATGAGTTCGTGGCCCCCACTTGTAATGAACGTAATTTGTGGATGGAAGCTATAGCCAAGGCTACGGCTAATTATAATAAAACACATTCGCTGACACCAGGTAGGGTAGCCAACGCGCCCGGAATTCCCGGTAATCCGTTGGTAGCTATGGATACGAGTAATGGTGAGGAGTCAATGGATGTGACCGAAGAGTCCGGCGCTGAGGGCCTGCCCGAGGATTTTAAGAGGCATACCGGTGCCAGAAAGTCATGGTTCGACTCGTTGACCAAGCGCAAAAGTAAAGCAGCAAATAGTAGTAATAATAATACTAATAAACGCAAATCTAACGGGGTTAAAGAGTCGGCCCTCTAGATGTGTTTGTAATGCCCTCGTATTTGTGCCATAATTAGTATTAATTCAATGCAGTATTAGTTTATTGTTTTGTTTCGTGAGTTTATAAACCTTGCAATTAATTTTGACATTATTAAAAAATGAGATTTATATTTTTAATTATTAAGTACTTTTTATTATCATAATTATTTTTAATGATAAATGTATTATTACTATTTTTAAAGCATAAAAATTGTATTCATGTTTAAAATAATAAGATTATTTTATTAGTTATAAATTTTAACAAATTTTAATTTGTGATTATTGTTTATTATAAAAAATTTAAATTATTCTTACATAATGATATAAATATAGCTCGCGTAAAAAGTACAGTACAGTGCGTTTCAACCGTATAAACACAGTATGTTTTTTGTGAATAAAATTTAAACCACAGAAGTTATCATGGTAAAATTTGAACCAGGTATAGTCCAAATATATCCACACAAGTAGTGTTGACCATCAGTTCCACAACAAAAGCCGTTCTCTTAGCGCGCGCTATTAAAATAAAAATACCGTTTCAATCGTATAGAAACACTTAATGTAAAATGAATTTATGACACTTTAGTAATAGTTATTGTTTTAATTATTGATTGTTTGCTCGTGCACGTATTGGTAAACAAATTATAGAATGATTTGTTTTGTTTGTTGTCTTTAAAACATGCCTAAAGGGAAGTTATTGAGTGACTATGAAAGAGGTCAGATTATGGCCTACCATTCCTCCGGATGGTCAGCCAGAAAGATAGGACTGAAGATTAATAGGTCAAACAAAGTTGTGTCGAATTATATCAATGATCCGGAGAACTACGGCACCAAACATGGCGGTGGAAAGAAACCGGCTTTAAGTGATCGGGAAAAACGTTTAGTTTTACGTGATATTACCACTCTATCCATGTCTTTGAATGACGTAAAAATGTCCAATAGTTTGTCTACATCGAAGATTACAATATGGAGAGCGTGTCAGAGTTCACCGAACGTCAAATTCGGAAAATTAATGTCGAGACCGGCTCTCAAACCGCAGCACATCGAAGCCAGACTTGTTTGGGCTAAGACGCACATGAGTTGGACCAACGAGTGGCAAAATGTCATCTTCACTGATGAGAAGAAGTTTAATCTGGACGGCCCGGACGGGTATAAGCATTATTGGCACGATTTGCGCAAAGAGCCCGAGTACTACTCAAAACGAGTTGCCGGCGGCGGTAGTGTTATGGTTTGGGCCGGTATTGGTTACAATAACCGGACTCTACTTGTGGTTCTTGAGAAGACATTGAATGGCCAGTACTATAGAGAAATCCTGGATCAGTATTTGATCCCATTTGGTGAGCAAATTGCCGGTAAAGACTGGATTTTGCAACAAGACAACTCATCAGTCCATCGTTCAACTGTAGTGCAGACCTTCTTAGCCGCCAAGAACATCGAGCCTACGGAATGGCCGGCACTTACACCTGACGCCAATGTAATTGAGAACGTCTGGGGATATATGGCTCGAAAGGTTTACCCAATGGGAAGACAATATCAATCGTTAAATGACTTAAAACTGGCGATTCAAGCGGTTTGGGAAGAAATTAGTCAGGAATACATTCAAACACTGATTAATTCAATGCCTGAGAAAGTGTTTGAAATGATCATCAAAAAGGGAAATAAGATTAATTATTAATTGTTTTATTTTAGTTGTAATTTTAATATAATTTCATATAATTAAAAGTGTTTCTATACGATTGAAACGGTATTTTTACTTTAAAAGCGCGCGCTATGGTAACGGGTATTGTTATGGAACTGATGGTCAGCACTACTTGTGCACAAATGTTGGAACTATATTTGGTTCAAATTTTACCATGATAACGTCTGTGGTTTAAATTTTATTCGCAAAAAACATACTGTTTTTTTACGGTTGAAACGCACTGTAGTATAAAATGTTCTATTTTGTAAATATTGTGGTTTATTGTAAAGTGCTATGGTCGTTTTGGTTTTGTTGAATTGGTTAATTTTGTTTGCATGGTTGGTTTTGTTAGCTTGGGTTGTTTTATTCGCTTGGTTGGTTTTGTTTGCTTAGCTAGTTTTGTTTGTTTGCTCGATTTAGTTAGCTTGGTTTGTTTCGTTAACTTGGTTGATTTTGTTTGTTTTATTGGTCTTTGTTGAATTCGTTTAGTTTGTTTGGTTTTGTCAGTGGTTTTTATTTTATTACTACTATTTGTAACCAAAACGGGCGCAACTTTTTGTTTGGATTTTGCGGGTATTTCACAGTTTTGCCTGAGATACTCATCAAGTGGTTGACCCCCACTCTCATTTCTACCCTCTTCGATACACTTTCTATTAATCCTAATAAACTCATTCCAATCACTTTTGGTTATATGCTTGAGATGTGGCAAACATTTGCCACTTTTAACCATCGGTGGTATTCTGCGATAACTGGTGTTTCTGCCGCCGGCGTAAACCGGTATCTCATTCAGACTAATGACCTCTTCGTCCGCTATATTTTATGAAAAAACTTTGCGCTGAAGATCGAGGTTCAGAAATTGGATGGACAAATCGAGTATGGTCCGAATTATTGGATGTTGGTCGTAACTCATGATCCAGTCATTCGTATTGGAAATGTCTGCTTTCTCATTATGCAAAGTGGCGAGATCGTAAATAACAGCTAGTGGTTTTGAAGTAAAAATTAATAACTACGATAATCAATTACATTTCGAATAATACATGTGATTACATCTAATTCGACTCACGTAATACAAAATTATCAAGTTTCATATTTAAGTAGCTAGCGTACGTTAACCTCGTGATATTCTTATTTTTGTTGTAAAAGTCAACTTGCATATGCAAAAGAAATTGCCTGTATAATGTGTCGATTGCATTTCTGTTAGTCAAATGCATACACCGTCCGATTGTTCCCTTAACGCGTGCACCCGATTTGGTTGACCCGAAGTAGTTTATAAATCCGGTGGCATAAAACTCGGCGGGGTAATATTCGGCCACAAATGGCTTATTGGTTTCATTGATTAAAGAATTGGACGCCCGCAACAATGACATTGGATTTAAATCCTTAAAATGAACAAGCTTAGTTAGATTTGATTTAAATATAGTTTTATTAGCAATGTGTTTTACTGAACCCAATAGATGTTGGTCTAAAAGATCGTAGGACTGTGCGGTTATTTGCACCAATAATAGTAATATTAATTTTAGCATTTTAGTTTAACACAGTTTATATTTGTATACTTGAAATGTCTTTAGGGATATCTTGCTTAAGATATTATAATGAAATTGATTTTATAATTGAAGTTAATTAATTTAATGATGATATTTTTGTAAAATTTTTAAACAGTATATTAAATGTTTTATTTAAGTAAACAATAATTACAAGATTGAAATAAAACTAATTATTTAATTAATTATACGTTTTATTTATACGGCTACCACACCATCTACTAACCTCTTATAATACTTTTGTATGTGTTTAAATTATATGGCGGGCAATGTCAGGCAATATTACGCACATTGTATTGTATTGTATGCGTTTGCACTGTCCGTCTCCGCCAAACCTCCAGCCATGGAATGGACACTGAATACAGTCGTCGCCCGACTCTGACTCAGTCACCACATGTCCGCCNAATGGACACTGAATACAGTCGTCGCCCGACTCTGACTCAGTCACCACATGTCCGCCGACACCGAGATTTGCGCCCAAATGTTGAGTCAGACCTTATTCTTTAGATGTGTTTTTATTGTCGCCGTATTTGTGCCATAATTTAGGATTAATTCAATACAGTATTAGTTTTATTAGGAGTGTCCCAGGTGCGATTTATGCTCATTTTTATAATGTAAACTTGCATGAGTTTACATTGAATCATAGGTTTCTGGGAACTTCTAGTTTTATTGTTTTGTTTTGTGAGTCTATAACTTTTTGACGTTTTGTAAACTCGATATATATTTTTTTACTAATAATTACTTTTATTATCATAATTATTTTTAACAAAGAATGTATTACCGTATTACTATTTTTAGAGCATAGAAATTGTATACATGTTCAAATTAATAAGATTAATTCATAACAGACTTTAATTTAAATTGGTATTTATTGTTTATCACAAAATTTTTACTTATTCTGACATAAATATAGATTACACGCTCACATAAAGAATAGTTTAAAATGTTTTATTTTGTGAAATTTTCAAAAATTAGTAAACACAAGTATTATGTTTTTAAATCTGCAACAATTAAATATTTATAAGTTATAGTTTATTTATAAATTACTATATTTCTACTAAACTTAAGCTTAAAAGCCTTAAACTAAAAATATTCTAGTTTTAAGAATATGCATTATAAAATTAAATTAATTTTAAATATGTGAATTAGTAGAAATATATGCCCTATCCTAAACCATCGCGTCACATATTAACCCCCAAAACTACACTACTGTTTGTGATATCGACCGCAAATGGACGACCAGTAGAAGTTACCTTTCGTAACGTTCAGCGCCTCCAACACGTAGCGGTCGAGCGCCGGTACGTTCATCGCGTTCAACCGCCGGGCGTACTCCTGGACCAACGTCCAGAGGGCGCGCATTTCGCGCACAATACAATCGCAAGCTTGTTGTGCTGACCAGCCCTCGCGCACCATAAGCAGGTACATGTACGCGTGTTTGTAGTCACCCGCCCGCACCTCTTTGCCAAAAGAGTACACCTCGTTGGCCAACACACCGTGTTTGTAGCATATGGTGGTGAACGCCCGGTAGGTGGCGTTGTTTGTCAGATTATGGTCGTTCGGGTCGAAACAGGCGCTCAGCTCGGCCAAGATGAAAACGCAATAGCCCGCGGCGTCCACTTCCCTATGGTTAATTATTTTTATAGATGATTATATTTTGTATACATAAGTAATAACACTTATTAATAATTTTTAAGCTACCTGATAGTGAGAAACTCTTTGTATGTAAGCACCTTGTCGCATTTATAGTCCATCAGTGTATTGTATCCGTTAATATAAGCTAGAAAATGCTCGTGAAACCGACGAGCTTGGTCTTTACTCATGTTAGTGTTAATCGCGTCAATCATTTTGATCATTAATCTATCAATTGGTGTTTTTTCATCGCTACGACCTGCTTTGTATTTATTGTACCAATATCTATGTATAGAGTAATAATTTGATTATTGTAGAAAACTTTCAAAACCCTAAAATTGTGATGATTAAATTTAATATAAATTTATTTATGCAAATACATTGAAAAGTTAGCATATTAAGATAAAAAAAATAAAATAAACTACATTAATCTTAAAATTTTAAATTATAATTTCATTAAGTTTTACATACAAATAATTAATCATTAAATATACCATATTACAAAAACAATAAATATCCCTATTTTACATACCCGATTAATTTTTGGTCTGCGATTTTATCAAGGTGATCATCGATGATAAATCCAAACGCGCTCCAGATATTAATGGCCTCGAAATGTGCGTAATTACTGGTTGTGAACATGTAGGCCATGTAATCAAAATAATCATGCCTATCCACCCATTGTCGCTCAAAACACTCGCTAACAACGCGTTCAATAGCGGTCCGGGCCTCTAGAAAGTGAGGATTTTTGGTCACCCTGATGGGCTCGATGCCTCGGATCACGTAATCAATCATGTTGCTGGTTATATTTATATGTTTTACCATGTTAATTTCATTAGCGTTGTCAGTATCGTAGTGTATGTCGTCGGGTATTAGTTGATTGAACGATGTAATTGGTTCGCGAACATAATTATTGTACCCCTCGTATTCATTTGAAATCATGTTAAATGTATAGTTTAAACATTAACAATATAAAATGTAAAGTACTTCATATTTGCATAGATGCGCTATTACTTCCAGCAATGTGTTGAATATACTGTACAGTATATTAAAAAGGATGCCCTTATGTTTATATTTTTTACATTACAAAATATACATTAATTTTAAATGTTATATAATTATGTTATTTATAGATATTATGATTGTAAAGTTAACACATAATAAATTAAGTTTTCATAGTTTTTATTTTCAGATTTTAAATAAAACGTTTTTAAAAATTTATTTAATTTCTCATTGAAAAACATGCATATATTAATTTTAAAGATTTTATATAGCTTATGCATCATACAAAATAATACTCCTCATGTATATTATATAAGCTTATAACTAATATACTATATTTAACTGTAAGAACTACACAGTAAATTAATAATTAACTGTACAGTAAATTATAATTGTATGAACTTTAAAAACTATGGCAGGTTAAAGATACATTGCGATGTTTAGCACCGACCCGCGGTGCTAGATGGTAATATATCTATAACTGGTTGAGGCCGCTTTCCAATAGCCGCCAATCACGTACATCATATCGCGCACGTATTGGCCGGTGTGTTGTCCCGCCCACCGTTCGGCCCGCAAACGGCGATACAACGCCAGCGCCGCGTTCTCCACCGCTCGCCACTCGTCGACCACGCGTTCAACGGCCGCGTCTATCGTCAACCCCTGGCCAACGGACACGACTGACACGCAATTGAACACAAGGTGCGCGCGACCGCCAGCGGCTGACAACTCTTTACCTAGATGGCAATATACAAATCTGTATACAGTATAAGGCAACATTTACAGCCCTCGCCGCTATTCTTACCGTACGAATATAAATCGCTGCACATAATGCCGGCCCGGATTAACAAGCACGACAGGCGCTCGAGCTCCGGGTGGCGCCAGTCCTCGTCCGGTACGTATATATTGGCCGCGAATTCAATTAATTGAAAATATAGAAAAATGCCCGACGATTCCACGCGCAACTATATCCGACCGACATGAATATATTTGAAATATTTTGACAAATATTATACTAGCGCTGTACGTTATAAGATATACTGTATATTCACCTTAGCCGCTCAGTTAATTATAATATATCAATATTTTATGTAATGTTATACTTGTAAGACATGGGGAGTAAATTATGACTTACTTTCATAAAATCGTCCAAGTGGCAAAACGAGCGCATTTCGACTACAGCCTCGCGCTCACCAATCCAACCATTTATGAACCGAGTGTACGCCCGGACCAAACGACCCCTCTGGACGGCATTATAAGTGGCCGCAATGCGCGCGTAGACATCGCGCTCAGCCACCACGTACAACGGATTATGGTTGTCATTAGCGCGCGTGCGCTGTACGTTTGCGCACGCGCCGTCGACTCGGTCGGGCTCGGCGTCTGCGCACACCTCTACAATCGCGTCCGTCAATTGGTCGCATACAGCGCGCGCTTTGGCCACATCGCCGGCGCAGTCGCCGTACGGCGTGTCCAAGTGATCGTCAATAGCAAACTCGTTGAGCGCCGCCTGGCATAGAGCCCGGTATCGGTCGGAGTCTGCGCAGTGCGGGAAACAGTAGGCGACCATCACTACGACACACTCCACCCGTCGGTACCGCTCTCTAGACAGACCGCTCGCCGCGAACGCCCAGTCGACCGCTTGGCGCTCGACGTGCCGACCGTTGTCTATGGCGTTGCGCGCGTACGGGAACGCCGTTTCCAGAGTGTCCAGCGCCGGGTGCCAGTGCTTAATGTTTGTTTTGTCGCCCATGATGAAATTTTGTGTAAATAACATATGTTTTTCTTTTTGTTGAGCTTTATTAATTAATAAATTATTAATACTGTATATAAATTATATGATCATCAATAATTAAATAAATGTAGAATTAAATGGCTCGAAAAATGTTATAATTAGTTTATAAATTCAAAATAATTTAATTTAAACTCTTGTTAATATTAAATTAATTACTTGTGCAGTTTAAACAATTGTAACTAAATATAACTAATTGTAACTAACTAACATACGTTAGATAATAAAATTTGTTTATTACAAAATAAATGATTGAAAGATTACAATTATTAAGTGCTCGGCATTACCACACTTTAGCACTTGATAACAAATTAAATAATTTAAAATATAATTAAAAATCTAACACAATTAAATTTTATTTAAAAATGTTATCTATTCAGGCTTAGCGTTATTAATTGCCAAATAAAGCATCATGAACACCGACTTTAAGTGTGGCTCCTGGGGTTCAGGTATTTGTGACCAATCACAATCAACACTGGGTTTAATTGTATTGTATTCAATCAATTGTGTCAACGAATTTAAGTGTATCCTAAATATGGTTTGTGTCATTGGATTCTTTAGCAACTTTGCTGTTGTGTCAACCCATTTGTCCAAAAAACTTATGAGAGAGAGAGAGAGAGAGAGAGAGAGAGAGAGAGACTATTTTATTAATGTTTTTGTTTATAAAATTATTGTATCGATGAATACCAGTATATTTTGGGTAACGTATATCCCTGTCCGGGTCGGCCCGCGTGAACCATAGCCCGGGTGAAATTCCTGCGGGCAGGTATCATCTCGTTGTTAAGCTCGTATAATTCTCTGAATGCTCTTGGTACAGGGCTACTTGAATTAGTATTGTTCAATTTTGTACATGAATCAAATATGGTCAGCCGATACGCTGTAATCTTATTCATAGCCCTCATAATTATAGTATTGTTACCAAACCATGTCTTAAGTATGTCCTTTTGTGTTTTTATAAAATTTGGATTTATCCTAATTGTGATAAGCATCATGTTGTAAATATCATTTATAGAGATACTAAACTCACCAATCGCAATACTTTTTGATGTCATCGAAAGTTTTAAACATTGGATGGTCGGGATCGCCATAACCAATTGAGCTAACTAGAACTTTATCTATTTCTGGCATTGTAATTGCAGTGTACATATCTATAAAAGTGGTTAAATTTATATCATTTGTTAAAGTAATAAAAATTTTCATTATACATATACATAAATAAAGTATGCATTTATAAACTGGTAAAATATGTCATTTAAATCTAATCACTTTCGGGCTGAGAGTTATTAATTGCCAAATAAAGCATCATGAACACAGATTTCAAGTGTGGCTCCTGGGGTTCAGGTATTTGTGACCAATCACAATCGGCACTGGGTTTGACTGTATTGTATTCAATCAATTGTGTCAACGAATTTAAGTGTAATTTAAATATGGTTTGAGTCATTGGATTCTTTAGCACCTTTGCTGTCGTGTCAACCCATTTGCCCAAAAAACTTATTAGAGAGAGAGAGAGAGAGAGAGAGAGAGAGAGAAAGAGAGAGAGAATAAGTAATGTAGTTGTTTATACAATTATTATACCAGTATATTTTGGGTAACGTATATCCGTGTCCGGGTCGGGCCGCGTGAACCATAGCTCGGGTAAAATTTTTGCGTGCCGGAATCATCTCGTTGTTAAGCTCATATAATTCTTTGAATGCGCTTGGTACAGGGCTACTTGAATTGGTATTGTTCAATTTTGTGCATGAATCAACTATGGTCGGCCGATACGCCGTAATCCTCTTCATAGCCTTCATTATTATAGTATTGTTACCAAACCATGTCTTAAGTATTCCCATTTGTGTTTCTATATTAATTGGGTTTATCCTAAATGTGAAATGCACCATGTTGTAAATATTATATTAATATTATTATTTAATTAGTAATTTAGACAAACTAAAATCATATATAATTAAAAACATTATTTTGATTTTTACTAGAGCATTTAGATTGATACTAAACTCACCAATCGCAATATTTTATAATGTCATCAAAATTTTTAAACATTGGATGGTCGGGATCGCCATAACCAATTGAGCTAACTAAAACTTTATCAAATTCTTGCATTGTAATATTAGCTGCATTCACGTAGACATCTATAAATTTTATTAAATTTTACAATTTGTTAATGTAATACAAATATACCTAAACATAAACAAGCTTATAAATAAATAAATAAAGCTTATAGACAAAGATAACACAGCAATTTTATACGCTGATTCTATGTTATTCCTATGGAATTATTCCTATATTATTCTCATGTTAAAGTATATCCATAAACTTAAGCTGTAATCTCATTGAGCAGGGTGGGGATGGTTAGCCGAATGTGCATCCAAACCACATTAATCAATGCAGAATTGTGGTTTGGATAACAATTATCGTCAAATTATAATCATAAGCAGGTCATTCCAAAATAGAGAGGGGACATTTATAATTTAAACGTGGTTATTGTTTGACCATGGTAATTTCTAAATATTACTCACTATAAACGTACTCGCTTATTTACATTAGTGTATGAATAATGTGCACAATTTTTTATACGGTTGGCACTATTCTGGCACTTTGGAAGCCGTTGATCATAAGTGACTAATTAAGTCCCATGGATCAAACAATTGAAATCTGATCTTTGTGTATTTCTAAATTTTATCTATTGTGTTAAATTAAAGATTTGATTTTTATAGACCAGATATGAGTAAATTAATGGATGAATAAATAGAGATAGATAGGATTGGAGTAGGAATAGGCGTAAGTGTGGATTATAATAAAATAAAGTTTATTACCTGTGATCAAAATCATACATCCTGTGAATATATATAAATTGAACATGGCGACAACCAATGCAAACGTGTAGTTGTATTGTATTTAGTATAATATAAATAATTTACAAATAAATATGTTTATGTATTTGTTTATATATTCTACAAAAAAATTATTTAATTATAATTATCTAAAATACAAGATGGTTAAAACTTAATTAATTAAATAATATAGAATATCAAACATAGACAGCAGGACAAGGCTAGTAACCATTATTAGGTTGTATACTCATAGGTGAGTGGATTGTAATTTTTAAAAAGATAGAATAGATTTTACCCAAAAAAAACTTATAATTTAATAATAATGAATTTGATAATAAATTATGAGAAACTTTTTATTAATTTAAAGTGTGATGTTCACGTGAGTGAATATAGATTATATTTAAAATTACAACATTTTGATTATTTTATGAATCAATGCATACATTAATCCGTTTTCTATTTATGAATATTAATAAAATTGTTGACAAAATCGCCGATAACTGACAATTAGGGCATCATTTTTAGTGAATTTCGGGTTTGCTTGTGGTTTCATATTCACCCAGATTGGACCATCGTCAAACAACTATAAATAAAGCATTCATAGAAAAACACAAACATTAATTACAAAATACAAATTTAAACAAATTACACTATGATTAATGGATTAAAATAAAGTTAGTTTGTAATCACCTACCGCATATACAAAAATTAGAGCAAATAATTCCGCGCACATGTAATTAAACAAACCAGGGGTCGAAATAAAATGGTAATTTAATATTGTTCTCTTTGGTGCAATGCATGTTGCTGAAAACAAAATGCTCATGTTAGGCAGACATGGTATGGTCAAACGTGTTAGAGTAGGGCTCAATAACTCGAACTTATAATGAAACGAAAATAGACGACATTTAAATAATTTAACTTTCATTGTCATCATGATCGCAATGTTTTTGGACTGTTGACTGGTCCACAAGTATTCGGTGGTCAGCGCATTGTTAATCAGGGTTGGATGCGTATAAGTGAAATGGTGCATGTCCACTCCATTTTCCATTATTTGCTACTTCGAATATGTTAAATTCAAGTATTTTACATTGATACATTTTTAGACATAATAAAGGATAATTGAGTATAAAAATATCGCACCTGAGCTGATTGAGTCACCATGTGTGGTACGGTTTTGAGTATTTGTGCATGCTCAATTTCGTTTAGTTTGATAGGTTGATGGGTTGGGTGTGAATTGTTTCTATCATACCATACATATATGAAATCATTTAATTCAATTGTCGGCCATTTATTTACTCTCTCATTTAATTGACCCAGTTCTTTGTCTATGATTAAGTAAATTTATATTAGTTCATATGTGACATATGTCAGTACAAATATACAATATACTATTGAGATTAGGTATGCGTTTGCACTGTCCGTCTGCGCCAAACCTCCAGCCATGGAATGGACACTGAATACAGTCGTCGCCCGACTCTGACTCAGTCACCACATGTCCGCCGACACCGAGATTTGCGCCCAAATGTGGACAATAGGCGAACAAACAGTGGACGACACCCGACGGGCCCCGGAATAGCACCAACTGTTGGCCGCAAAGTTGTATCGCTTTCACAGAATTTAATGCCAACTCTTTTGAAAGGGTAATTATATACCATGTATTAGGATATTCATCAGATGTATCAGGTTCGTGGTCACCATGGTCAACATTATATAATGGCTTTTTATAATCGATAAGTTTATGATAATAATTTTGCAATTTATAATTAAAATCTAAGAAAATAGTTTATTTACCTGTAATTTCTTATCAATATTCAATGTTACTAAAAAATAATAACACTTAATAATATAAATTGGTATATAATATAAACATTGGTGCAAATTATAGAACATTGTTATTAATAATATCGGTAATAATTAAATCACAAGATTGTTTTGTTCAAAATAATGTTTTATAATCAAAATATTGAAAATACTTAATTAATTAATTAAGTTAAGTGGCTAAGTATAGAGGTCTCTTTTAAAAATGGTTAATAGCATAATTATATTTAATTCAATAATTGAGTTTATAATTAAAAATAAACATCTGTTTTAAGGCTTTAGTTTTCTAAACAACAAATGACAAAATGCTACTTTTGTATATTTGTAATTTTACAAATATAATTTCTACTATTGTTTTAGTAACAATTGTTTATTATATAATAAAATTCTACAGAAACTTGGGCAATTACCCATCTGGTCCCACGCCATTGCCTTTGATCGGCAATCTATTATGTAATGTACAATATATTACTAATTATAAAAAATAATTAATTATACCATTTTAATACAAATTAATTAATATTATTACTACAAAAGTATTACGCAACTTTCAACAACACTGGAGTGTAGAGGCTAGTAAATTGAGCAAGATTTATGGCCCGGTGTTTACCCTATGGATCGGTCCCTTACCATTTGTGTTTATATGCGACCCCGATATGGGTCGCCAGGCGTTTAATAAATCACATTTCTGTGACCGACCGGAAACACAATATCGTGAGCATTATTATCATACATTAATTTCACGTTTAATTATTGCAATTTATATCTTATAATATTACTAATAATAATTGTTGTAACTATTGTAAGAAATTTTATACAATGATGACAAAAACGCGAGGGGTGTGCCCGGTGCTGATTATGGACCCGCTTGGAATAGTGGACGCAGGATAATGTTATCTGCGATTAGGTTGGATTGAAATTTACAAATATACAATATAGATTATGAATGTGCTCAAAAAAGTATGACTTTATGTAAACTTGTATAAGTTTTTATAATAAAAATTCTCTTATGCAAATTTTCTTTTTGCAAATTCATACTTTAGATATTTAGGTACTTTTAGTGCTAGGGTTTTATAATTATAAGTATAATTAATTTAATTTGACATGTACTTTTTCTTTGATAGAAATTATGCCAAAACCAATGAATTTTCGCAATTAGTGGCCAACAGTACGGCTGAAATGTTAAGATTAATAGAACTTGAGGAGGGAATTAATAAACCATTTACACCAGACACATTTGCCTACAGCTTGTTTTTAAATATCGCATGCACAATTGTGTTTAACAAAAAGTAAGCACTAACCACTAAAGTAACCACCAAATTATTATATGCAAATAAATTAATTTACACAAATGTAATTCTTGTTGTCATTAGATTTAAAAAGGATGATGATGAGTTTAAAGCATTTAAGTATATATTGTCAGATCATTTTAAAGAGTTTGGCGCGAGCGTTTTTATCTATGATTTTGTGCCCATCATGCGCTATTTTATGAGCAACCCGCTCATTAAATATAGCAAGTTGTTTAAATTTATTCAGAATTATACCCGGAATATATACCAAACTCATGAAAGCACATATAATATGACAATTACGAGAGACTTTTGCGATTTATTAATTGCTGAAAAACACAATGCAATCGATGACGACAAACACACTGCACCCTATTTTACCGATGATAACCTAACGTCAATTCTAATAGATTTTGTTTTTTGTAAGTTTAAGTAATAATTTTATTTATAATAAATAATTTAACAATTATTTTGTTTATGCTTTATTGTTTGTACAGTATTACTATAATGCATTTATTTATTGTAAAAGTAATATGATTATTACATATTTTAAATTTTGAAATTATTAGCTAGCACAGAAACAACTTACACAGCATTTAAATGGATGCTATTATACCTGGCTTATTATCAAAAGCTACAGCAAAAGATACGTGATGAGGTCATGTATGTGCTAGGTGATTGTTTGCCTGTTTCCGATGACAAAGTTCGTTTACCACATACAATGTCATTCATATTTGAAATATTACGTGTGAGAAATCCTACGCCTACAGGTGTCCCACACTATGCAACGGCTACCGGGAAAATAGGTAACAAATTATAGACATGTTAATATGCAACAAAATTAACATTTAAATTGATTTTATTTATAAAAATATCGTTCAAAGGCAAATATAACATACCGGTAGATAGTGTGTTAATGTTGCATCAGGCACATATCATGAACGATCCAGAGCATTGGACAGATCCAGATTGTTTTAACCCGGGTCGTTTTCTCAATGGAAATGGTTGTATCGATCTAGTTAAACCTAATGCTTATATGCCGTTTGCAAGTGGTAAACGTATCTGTCCCGGCGAACCAATGGCACTGAATGAGTTATTTTATAGCCTGGTCACATTGTTGCAATCGACCAAGGACTATACAATTAACTTACATTGCGAAGCTGAACGCACATTGACTATGCTTGAATCTGATCCAGGTGTATTATGGTTTCAGTGCCCCAAACCGTATAAAATTATATTAAATAAAAAGCAAACATAAATTATATGCATTTATAGAGATTGTCTTTAATTCCCATCCCGTCAAAAATTTTTAATTTACATATATTGTTAATATTATCTATGGATTCGATGTAAATTTTAAAGCTGATTACAAATATGAAATCAATTTTTTAGTAGACATGATTTATTTTATTTAATACTTTAAATACTTTATTTAATAACTTAACTTATTTGGATAATAATAGCTATAATATATAAGATTGATATAATTATAAGAAAGTATAAAGCAATTACTTGCTAAAAAATTTCTCATTTAAAAAGAAATTACTTTTAATGTAACAAAAATTTTAATATTAAACTTATAATGGTTTTGATTGTTTCTATTTTATGTGATTGATTTTTTTGGTTTCTTTGCTTTTGTGTGTTTCGTTGATTTTGTTGATTTTGTTTGCTTTTGTTGGTTTCGTTTAGTTGATTGTTTTCGTTGAATTCGTTTGGTTTTGTCGGTTGTTTTTACTTTACTGCTACTATTGGGAACCAAAACGGGTGGCGCACCTTTTTGTTTAGATTTTGCCGGCATTTCACAGTTTTGTTTGAGATACTCATTAAGGGGTTTACCTCCACTCTCTTTTCTACCCTCTTCTATACACTCTTTATTAACCTTAATAAACAAATCCCAATCACTTTTGGATATATGCTTGAGATGTGGCAAACATTTGCCACTTTTAACCATCGCTGGTATTCTGCGATAACTGGTGTTTCTGCCGCCGGCATAGACCGGCACCTCATCCAGACTTATATACTCTTCGGCCGCCATTTTTCTTGCGATATGTTTGCGGCGAATGTCAGGATTTAGTATTTGGAGAATAAAATTCACTGTTGCCTGAAATATTAGATTCTGATCATACATAATGGTCAAATATTTATTTAAATTATCCGGATCCTCATTAAACAACATGGCCATATCGTATTGAACAGCTGTTATGTTAGAAACGAAAATAATAAATATGACAACAAGGTTCACACAGCGATGCTATACGTTAACTACAATTCGGGAAATGCATCAAAGATTTTTAATTTTTCAATACTTTTGTTAGAATACATTAACTATTGGTTTGTAGAGAATTTTAAATGGTTTTAACAACAATTAGTTCGATTTATTATGTCAGATTTATTTAGTATATTTTAATTTTAAAAAAGCATCATCCCATTGAAATAACATTACTTGCATAAACTTTGCATTACCCATGTTATCCCTATGTCATAGACTCAAGCTGTAATAACACAAAAACCCATGTTAAAGCGTCCCTATGTTAAACCTATGAGAGATGTCCTATGTTAAAGTATAGACATAGGATTAACATAAAATTCCATGTTAAATTTCATATGGTGGGTGGGGGAGGAGAGGGGGCAAAACGATTCTATAAACCACATTGATCATAACTGAATTGTGATTAAAAATTGTACTTGGTATAATCAATGTAATTGTTGTTAATCAATACTCACGTAACATATAATTAGCCAGTGTCATATTTAAAAAGCTGTAATACCCGAACCTCGTGACATTTTTAGTTTTGCGCATAAATGAAGCGACCATGTGCACAATAAATT